>JASGAT010377337.1:0-24058 GCA_030220025.1 Chelon auratus | reverse complement strand
TACGAGCCTCCTATTGGATAATTACTGCATGGGTGATTATCTTTCAACTGGCAACAAGTTATTTAACCCCAACTGATGCAATGAGTAGCTTCTCATTTCTTAAAGACAAGGGAACTCAAGGGATTGGGACTGAACAGCTGTGTAGCCTTAAGAAAACCACTAATTAATCAGTGAGGTTAACTGGACGAAAAGGCTTCTATTTGCTAGGGAGCATAAAGATTGGACTCTGGAGCAATGGAAGAAGGTCATGTGGTCTGATGAGTCCAGATTTACCCTGTTCCAGAGTGATGGGGCAATCAGGGTAAGAAGAGAGGCGGATGAAGTGATGCACCCATCATGCCTAGTGTCTACTGTACAAGCCTGTGGGGGCAGAGCTATGATCTGGGGTTGCTGTAGTTGCTCGGGTCTAAGTTCAGCAACATTATGTGTCCAAAGAATGAGGTCAGCTGACTACCTGAATATACTGAATGACCAGGTTATGTTTTATAGAAGTACCATGGAAAAATGTCAGTGCATTAACTAACAATCAGGGAGGAACGTCTGTCACATCAGAGACAAAGCACACTGGATGAGTAACGTATTTTTTCTCATAATTAAATAAAAGGAAAAGATGGAGGAAGAGAAGGCGCCTGGAGATAAAGTCAAAGGAACATAAACAAGTAGACTTATTACACATTCTGCTGAGGATCGGGGGTCCTGACATCTCAAGTGAAATAATTAGACCGTCTCTGACAAGACTCATCAGTGTAAGGATGTTTCAGATGTGCGCGTTTTGATTCCAGTGAGCGTGAATCTTCTCAAGAATGAAAGATAACTCTGCAGGTGCTTACAGGATGGTTTGCAGCATTTTTTTTTTTCTTTTTTCATTGCTTGGCAAACGCGATACTGACAATTCGTCATGACCCATGCTCACACAGTGGAATGCACAATCACAACACCCGTATGGAGAACAAGCCATGCCTACAGCAGAAAGCTCTGGACTGAGAAGACAGACCCAAACATGCTTTGGTTCAAAGAGGAGAACACCACACAGACACACACAGTCATGGAATGTAATGCACGGAAATCTGCTGGCCCCATTGCAGGAAGTTGAATCATTTTGAATGACTGGAGAAGAACATCACTCCATACACAAAAGAAGAAATGAAAATAGGAAGAATAACTATTTCCATGTGGGATTTCACTTTTATGCTGGGAGCTTTAGGCCGATTAATCCACCGATTCACCCCTCGTGACATTCAGAGAAGAAATACAATTATCTGAACTGCTAACAGACGTCTGTGGATCAGGCTTGTTGCAGCGCATCACACCGATACTTGAACAGTTTGGGATCTAGGGAGGCCATGTCAACACCTTGTGCTGTTCTTCATGATCCTTTTCTTTATGGCGGGAAGGCTGGCAAGGGAAAGACAGGGATATATATGCACTCACACACACAAGGGCTGATGGAATAACAAGAGGCAGGTGAGACCAACGAGGGGAGCAGCATGCAGACAAAAGATAAAAGACAAGACAGCTGAGGGGGAATCAGAGAGGCGGGGACACACAGATAGACAGGAAGTAAAACTTAAATCCAACTAAATAAAACAGGAAAAAGCCAAACAAGGTTACACAAAACATTCAGAATTCAGGTGCAACTACACTATGAAGGTAAATTAAAGTGGTTGATCAAAATTGTTTTGTTCTTAACCATTTGTTTTAATGACAATCAGCTGTGGCCTCTGACAAAGGAGGGAAGTCTGTGTGGTTGTGAAGTTATGGACAAGTATGTGTATGTGAGAACAAGCAAAACTTGCCCGGCTCGACACGTTAAAAATATGCTTGCAGTCATCATGTAGATGATTGCGTCAAAGTGGAATTTGGGCCAGCAAAGATCAAACTAGCAAGAGATGAGTGGAGAGACAGCTCCCTATCTGTGGGCAGACTGCTCCGTCTATAGTGACCTCTAGATGACAAGAAGCTCCAAACACGCTGACACTGGATTTTTCTGGTAGATTTGCTTCCGTCAAATATATTTCATGTAGCGGAGGCTCACCGCTGCGGCTGCTGCATGCTGCGCTACAGAGATAAAAGCTATGCCTCTATCTGCCGTACAACCTGACTCGTCCGTAAGCTGTTATGATGTTACATCGGTGAGTTTAGAACACCCCTGCTGTGTGCACATTCTTGACTCGAGATCCAGATTGACTTGACTTCACATTAACTAATCTGAAGCTTCAAAGGGGTCCCAGTCTTAAAGACGTGATATAAAATTCAATATGGAGTGTAGTGAAACTCTTGTATCTGGTAATAATGGTAAGCTTTCACATAAAATGTGCCATTTCCTGCGTCAATGCCTTGAGTGCGTGAGTTCAACGTTTAAGACTTGAAATAAGCTGCGCTGCACTGTACTGCATCGAGGTGAACTGAGATGAACCGGAGTGAACTCAACAGGGGAGAACATAAAATCACAGGAGCATGGGTCCTCCGCGGTGCATTGAGTCTTGAGCCAAAGTCGTCTGACAGTTCCATCGTTTGAAAAACAGCAGGAGGGGAGCTCCTTTAAAATGTTCCTCTGTAGGGGCCCTTTTCATTTTGCGTCCAGCACTTCTGCCTCTGAAGAATGTCTCCCGCACTCCCCATAACCATAAATACAATAGTTGAGTTGGCTGCTCGCTTGTTTCAGCTGAGGTCATCCTCCCAGCAATGCTTTCACGGAGAGCAACTCTTGTCGACAGCAGAAGTTTCTGGACTGAGAAGAGCATTGTTTCGTTCAAAGAGGAGGTCACCACACGCAGACACATACGGTCAAGGAAAGAAACACATGGTCAAGTAGAAAATGATTAGTAAATGCTTGTTGTGTAGCTAGCAAAGTGCTTTCCCTTTCTCAGTCGATGGATTGATTCGCTCTTGTCTCCACGATAAAGACTTGCTACAACTAATTATCATCTGTCTTTAAAGTCTATGTTGGGTACCCTGGAAATGCACAGACCATGAAGCATGTGTGGTCACTATAGCAACTAGCAATTATGAGCTGACATAATTAGGAAACACACAAAAACACACACACACACACACAAAAAAAAGAAATCATGACATTTGCCGTTTTTTGTTTTTTTGTATATGATTCAGGATTACGGTTAAAAATCAGGGAATTTACTGTGCTGTTCTTCATATTTTTTTTTCTGGCTTCATCTGGGGAAGTGTCATTGCTATGGGGTGGGGATGCCTGGTCTGGTCTAGGTGGGTGTAACATCTACACGAATGAATGCCAAGTCCAAAAGTTTCCCAGCAGAACACTGAATTGTCATAAGATGGTCAATGTTACTTACGTCTCGTGTCAGTGGTTTTAATGTTGTGGCTGATCAGTGTATGCTTCAGGATTAAGGTCAGAAATCAGGGAATCTAAAAATCATCTGGCCTTCCCAATGTGTGGAGAAGCCATGCATGCAATTTTTATAAACCCATGACAGCATGAAAGATATTTGGAATCACATATGGTCTTACATAATAGATGTAGGTGTACATGGGCACAGAGAAAAATGTCTTTGCGCAACTGTGTAGAGATTGTCTGCCCAAGTCTATCCAAGAGGATAAGTTCTTCTTCTTCTTTTCCTTTTGGCTTTTCCCTTAAGGGATCTTCTGTATCCTCTTCTCTCACACCAGCTACCTTCATGTCCTCCTTCACTACATCCACAAACCTCCTCTTTGGTCTTCCTCTAGACCTCCTGCCTGGCAGCTCTAACCTCAGCATCCTTCAACCAGTATATTCACTATCCCTCCTCTGAACATGTCCAGACCATCTCAGGTAGGCCTCTCTAACTGTATTTTAGCCGTCCCTCGTGTTTCTCTTGGGGTATATTTGGTGTGTCCTGAAAATGAAGCATTTCTCAGCATCTTTTTTTTTTTTTTGTCTCATATTGACTACACACGGTTGGAAAAGTTAAAGACTGAACATTAAATGACATATAATTGCCTGTACACTGCCACCATCTAACAGACCACACTGTTTTGATGTTTCCTTCAACATGGCCAGTTTTTGCCGGTGGCACCTCGAAAGATGACCGGAAAGACAAACGTTCATCCTCTTTTTTTCACTCCTTATTGCAACATGCCCTCAGCTCAGTGGCACACAGTTACAGCCGTGTACAACAACCACAACTAAACCCTATACCGTCTTTCTAAAAGGGGCAGCGCTATATTTCTCAAAGTGCAGCACAACAATTTTCCTTATTAGAATCAGAAAACAAAGATAGATAATGCTTTTAACGTGACTTACCAAAATCAAAAGTAAAATAGAGTAAATCTGGAGGTATGAAGCAAGGGTTGCTGAGGTTCATTGTGTAAGAACAACCTGGAATAATTTAAGTATCTAAACTCAATTAGTCTGTTTTATTCCTCCGTGACTTCTTTTAACATGTGGCATAATCAGAGTGAATAATTTTTTAGGTCACAACAGCCCAATTAAATGAGTTGTCACGCTTCAGCGACTTACAGCAGAGTACTCTTTAAAGTCCCACATGCGTAACCATTTCACTTATGTTTAATTATCAAACAGTGTTAAAAGGTAACCTTAGTGTCTGCGTCCTCAAAAGTTTCACCACTCTTCATGATGTTGTATGAAAGTGTTAAAGTTGCTGAGATTTAGGGAACAGGAAATTAAAACGAAAGCAAGGGAAGAACTTTGATGAAGTTTAAACACCATGAATCTCTCAAGAACAAGCCAAACTTCATGTGTGCAGTAATATGAAATCAAAACAGAACTCAAAACTAGCCCCTGCTACAGAACGATCACCCGAAACCTTTCAAACAAAACAAAAGTAGCACAAAAGTTCTATTCTAAATAGGCAACTAACAAGAGTTTTTATTAACTAACATCGAGGTAAGCTGTTATTCCATTTCTACATACATCTGCTTCGAAGACAGTCTTCCGATTGGTAGAATGGATGAGATGAAGGCGGATCAGGGAGGAGTAGCAGGAGTTCACTTGTATAGCAAGCTGGATGAGGAACACTGCAGCATTCCACATTAAGGTCAAGAGGACGATCTTTCCTGCCAATACCTAGAGTCTGTGGGGACATTGGCCTTTTCTATGTTGTGATCTGTTGGACCAAACCCTGAGGGTGTATGACACTAAAAGAGTAAGCGTAGGGGGTGGAGCCTGACAGTCTGCGTGCAGTGATGTAGAGGAGGACATCGTCAAAGCTCAAGTCATCCATAACGTCTCCCACTCTGACACAGTATTCTATTTAGCCAGAGGAGCGCAGTCAACCATAGATGAAGGTTCTACCTACCTTCCTGTGGTCATACACAGTTCCTCTATTTTCTTTAAACTGACTTTTACAACACTTTGTGCTTTAATGATGCCGTTGTGAACCTTACTGAATCAGAACTCAAATAGGAAAATATCTTGAATTCCTGTGTGGTAATAAAGCAGCAGCTGCCATAGCTTGACTGACTACTCAACGTGGGTTTACCTCTGTGTTTCCATACTCCCACCTAATCAAAACTGTAAGTAAGGAGTAAAAACTGTCTCATAATTGAAAGTGATGTTATTGAACCTGTTCTAAAACTGCAGCTCTGCTAAATTGGATGGAGATGAAATCAAGCACAACTTGTGCTTCATCCATTTAAATCGTGGTAGTACTGGGTAGCCCCCGCTTGAAATGTTCAGCCTGGTGCAGGGTTACAGAGACATTGCAAGGTGAAAAGGGGTTAAATTGCATTGCCACAGAATGCAACTAGAGGCTGGCTCCCCACAAAGATTTATATTCAAAAAGCATCAGCTTGTGACTAGAAATTCCCACTCGAGCAGCAATTACAGACAATCATTTCTATGCTGAATTAATGCCCTCTCTAAGTGTTCTGGTGGTCACTTTAGAAATGACTATGGCTTATAGAAGTCCTTGGTGTCCGTCAGTGATTGGCATCTTTCTTTTTATTTTTTTTCATCACATAAGTTAAAAGCACATTTTAAACACTTTTCGGTGTTCGAGATAATGGAATTAACTCACAGGGTGCTTCGGTCTGAGGCAGCATTAACAGAAACTGTGTCACATTTTATACACGTGCATTTATCTTAAATATTTACAAAATCCAAAGCTATACATAGCACCATTGTAATTTTTGTGCTGAAATTATTATAAGTGATTCATAACCTTAAGTCAACTCTGAATGCACTATTAATCAATTAGTCCATTTAGTTGAATAATCCTCCAGTGCTTTCAACACCATCCAACCTGTCATACTGAGGGACAAGCTGGTGCACACAAGAGTGGGCCCCCACCTCACATCCTGGATACTGGACTACTTGACCAGTAGACGACAGTATGTAAGGACACAAGACTATGTGTCTGATGTGGTCGTCTGCAGCACAGGGGTCCCTCAGGGAACTGTACTGGCTCCCTTCCTCTTCTACCTCTACACTGCCTTTAGACACTTCTCAACCAGCCGTAATCTGTAGAAATGCACAGGCAAAATTAATGTTCACAACCTGCACAAACCAGAGACACATAACTTCCACTAATTACTAAATGTCATGGAAAGATCCATAACTATTAACTTGGATAAGGTGGTGTATGGAATCATCTGCAGGTTAGCATCAACGAAACAAAGGATCTAATGGTGGACTTGAGAAGTCCACCTCTCCCATTACACATTCATCAGAATGGACAGGAATTAGCCATGTGGTGTCTAATCTGCTCTTTTGCTAATTGCATAACGGATCTCCATTCAGACAAACCTGCTGGGTGAAATTATCCTTTAATAACATGCTACATGGATTTTACTTGTCCAGGCTGGGCATTTTCAAAACTCGTAACATAAGGCCTGCATTACATTATTAGTGGGTAGTATTTCGTAAGATGTGACCAATTACCAGGATGGGAGTCATATAAAGGACACTGTGTTGATTCATTATGAGAAGTTTCTGCTTGACCCTTAGTAAATCCAGCATATAATTTTGTTTTATCTGTTGTTTTGCACATCTGCAAACATTGTGAGAGCCTAAAAAGAAAAAAGTACGAGCATTTCCCTCAAAGTCAACCATTTCCCAGTCTGTATGGCAATAGTTGCACACAGTGTGCAGCTGCTTGCCTAAATTAGGAGTCAGCTCCATTCTTATCTGTCATCAATGGTTAAAAAAGCGAGGTCCCATTATTTTTTATTTCAGCCCACAGTCAACTCACTGTCTTTAACTGTGTCATTGATGCAACATGAGGCAACTGTCATGCAATATGTAGAAAACTCTCTACCAAAAACCAAATCTTTGAGCTTGTTTGGGATGTCACTGCAAGACATAGCGGTGACAAGAGGTGACAGCGGTGTGGCGACACACACACACACACACACGAGAGAGCCCGGCCGCCTGCCCGCCGTGGGTTTCAGCTGACGTTAGTCAATTGTGCTGAGCGAAAATGAAATACTGGAGATTATTGTCCTTGCCCTATCTCATGTTCAAGTTCCTGCAAATTCCTGTGGCAATCTGATCCCAACGTCTGACTATTTGTTCTTAAAGTTTCTTCACTGCACACCTGATGTGAATTCATTGCCTCTTTCCTCTCCCTGTCCCAGAGCCAGATGAATTGCTCACACTCTCACACAGACGCACAGCAGAAGGCAAACCTCATCTTGCAGAAAACGGCCTGACAACATGCAGAGGTGCTTGTTTAACTCCCCCGTACAAACCAGTGTAACCTCTCTCAAGGTCCGCTGTAGTTTCTCTGATCTACTGTACATGCCTGTACATGGAAGAAAAAAAAAAGTAACTTGTCTCCATGCTGCCCTCCTCTTCTTCTGTGGCGCCGCTTTGTATGTTTACTCCACATGCGGTATACATATCTCATATTTACAGTTTACAGTGACCTTTGAACTTTCTTTCCAGTGCTTTTCAATTTTCAATTACAGAAAACTGAGGATATAAGCACTGCCGCATTTAGGATTCTGGAAGCTGTTCAATAACTTAACGCAGAGATTATTAATACTGATTGGTAAACTGTTGTCACTTTACTAATTATCAAGGTGGTAATCATTTAATTTTCTGCAGAGACAGGTTAATCACATTTTCAATGCTTGGCCTTTCACTGTCTAAATCACTCTTTTTAAAAGTAAAACTCAAAGAAAAATCATCAGGGAACAAGAGAGGTGTTTTTTGAACATTTGACATTATCTGAAATTTGAATCAGTTCACGAAGCAAAAAGGATTCCGAGTGGAAGAATCCCGTACCATGAATAATTGTAATTGTGGGCAATAAAGAACCTCCTCCTGGATACAACGGTCTGTCGATGTCCACAACACACGGATTAGTGTGCCAAGCAGGGTCATCATTCAGTTTGGATTTATAAAGTCTGGAGCCTTGAGCTCCTGTGAAGCATTCTTTAAGTTACATAAAATAATGGACCACGTCGAGGTTTATTTTTCCAAAATTGGCAGGGGGAAATCTTTTCTGTGTTTCTCTCTCTCTTCCTCCTCTACCTGGGAAGTCTGGTGGTGCCTGCTGATTGGAAGACTAGGCCCCAGATTTGCCAGTTGCGACCCAGGGCCTGCATGAAAAGGGCAACTGAATCTCAAGAGGCCAATTTAAAGTACAGGAGGTCATATTTGAGTAATCATTTGGAGGTGATCTGGGACGCACCTGATGGCATTCTTTTAACGTCCTGGGTCACATTAAAGAGCGTCTACTCGAGGGGTTCAGAGGTAGGCAGAGTTTTGTCTCATTCATTCAGACAAAAATACACAACCACTATTCAGTTCATAAATAAAATATTCTGTCTTCATAACTAATTAAATATTAAATAACTCTAAACAAGAGTATACAATGAAATGATTGAATATGGGTATCACGTGTGTGATTCTGTCATTTCAGAAAAACAGCTCGCCATGCGGTTGCATGAAGCCTAATACTGTGGTAAAATAGCTAATGCCAGGGTGGAGATCAGTAAATGCTTTCGATGAGCGAGATGGTTCTGATACAGAAGAGTATAACATCCTGCCGCGCCGCAAATTATGTTGTTGTTCCTTTAGAGATCCAATTTCGGTTTTGTACTCAGCAGTGCTGGCTGGGGACACTCGTTGTGATTCATTTTAAAAGCCACAGGTTTTGAAGACTGGCCACTTGGATTTGGATTGTGTAAGACAGATGTTAACGCAAAGGTCTGAATGGGACCTTAGACTGTCACAGCACTAAAAGGTGAAGAAAGAAGCACATAGAAAACCGACCAGTTGAAGATCATAGATAAACTATACTGAATTGGGTGGTAGGCAAAAGCGGAAAAACGTGTCAGTGAAACTTTCACTGCAGCCGTGAACTGTAATTAGGAGTGCTGTCATCTCTGTCAGCAAGGACAGTAGGGTGTTAGAGAGGAATTGTAAGCGAACATATGAAGAAGATGAAGGAACTGAGTGTGGGGAGTGGTCACCCGTCTGTGGAAAGACATGGTGACTGATGGACACTCAGATATATGTTATAATATTTGTAATACTGGTGTAGATATTAAAATCATAGTGGTCTATGCAGATTTCATTTATTCATTCATATTTGAAATTCTCATTAAAGCTTCTAATTGATTGAGCTAGACTTCCACTACTGATTTTATTTCCCTCACATAGGTGGGGAGATTTTATATGTGCCAGAACTTGTCCATTATTTTAATCCCCTCCCAGACACATTTACCCACTGATCTTAGACTTAGACAGAATTTATTCATCCGCAAGGTAAATTGCTTGGTTACGGTAGTTCAGGCACATAAAAAAAAGAGTCTTCTTTGAGAATCGCTAGTAAAAAAAAAAGGTGGAGATAATAAAAATAACATTATCAAATATAAAATATAAGTAAAATATGTACAAAAGAAATAGTGACAGAGGTAAATATATATTATATGCTGAGTTCTGTTTTCTTTATTCAGCGCCATGCCTGCGTATTAAGAAGTGTGTTCTCTTGGTTGTTGTATTACTCAACACAAAGACGAGATTCAGATCAGTGTAAATTTGACTTTTCATTAAGTTTGTTAGATGTTAATAATAGACATCAGAAAACAACGCCAGGACAAGGCTCATCAAATGGGCTGGTGTTCTCTTTTAAGACGTGTTAGGTGTTAATTGCCACAACTGAGGTCAACTACCAACAACTACTGAGGTTCTTTGAGCTACATGAATCATTAGTAGGTTCGTGTTTATCTTCAGCATCTTATTTTTGAGTGTAAGGATGCTAACGTTTGCTAACTAGCACTAAACATAGTGCAGTCGAGTTCTGATTGGAGTGTTATCCATTTTGCAGGTTTTGGTCACAAGTTAAAGAACTGAAAATGAGTGAAACTCAGACCACCTCCAAACACAATCTCAGTGCGTCCTGGTGGCGTTCACACCTGTTTTTCACGTGATCACGTCGCCCAGATTGGATCTTAATGCAAGGTCTGAGCAGGCCTGATGATAGCACAAGATGAAAGCGCAGACGATCACCAACATTACAACTGATCCACTTGTTAAACTCGTACTCCCCAGTATGAGTTACTGCATATCCATCCAACCAGAAAGTCTGGAAGCTGTTGATAAATTTGAGCCACAGTGGATTGAATGGTCATGCCACTAGAGCAGCACAGATAAAAAAAGCAAAAAACTCAAAGGATATTACTTAATTTTATATGTGAGAAAAAGATAAGACATATCTATTGATCCTCGTAGGGGAAATGAAAAAAAAAAAGATAAGGAAGGAATTTTCATAAAACTATACATCAAAAGCAGTGTATAAGATAAAATTGAAAAGGCCCGATAGAAAAACATACATGGAGTAATGCGTTTCTGTTACGGCTTCCTCGCTGCCTAGTTTCAACCCTATCGCAGAGCCAGTCTTCCTCGCCTTCCACTTCCTTGCCCAGTTTTCTTACGCCACAAGGTCAAATGGCGCCTCCACAGCACACCACAGAAGATGACACTGGGCACTCTGGTAAAACGGATTATGCTGCACGTATCTTCAGACGTGTTTACGTGACAGTCCTGCAAGCCCTCCACAGCTGCCTCAGCGTCCCGTGCCATATAAGCTCTCTTCTTCCTCTTCAGCAGGGCTTTGACATCTCTGTTTATCCTGGGCTTGTTGTTGGGGAAGTAGTGGATCTTCCTTGTGGGTGCAACACTTTCCTCCCAGAGCCTAATGCCTCTCTCCCCCACAGTAAGTGTGTCATATACTGTATGTGGGTCTCCTGAAACGGTACAAAACACCTGCTGTCACTTAAAGTAACTGTATATCCATCCAGTGTCCATGTTAGTGGCTGGTGCTGTAACGCTTGCCTAGAACAAGTTTAACCTGCATCTAAACTGTTATGATAGCAGCCTGTATTCATGTAACCCAGCACTACTGAAAGATATGTAACATACTGCAGATATTTATGTCAATTCTGCATCCTACTTGTGGTGTTACCTTAACAGGTTATTTGCGTTAGACAGCTCACTACATCTGGTACAAGTGCACAAGATGTAGGCCTATAACATTTTTTTCTCCGAGCTATGTTGTGTTGCATACTCATTTAATTTAAACTGTAGTAACCAGAATATAAGACAGCTCGCAGTTTACACATATATATATATTATATTTTTCATTTTAGTCAGAGGAGTTGTGTATTACATTTGTCAAAACCCAAGAAGCCGCAAAGCTGTAGACACGAATGTTCAATTCTGTCTGGTTTTGTTAAAGAGTTTTTTTAGTTAACACATATACAGATTATAACTTGTTTATTTCATTAAATCATTTTGAACTTAATAAATTACTGGCATAATGAAGTCCTTACAGCGCGGAGCTTCTTTGTCTGTTACGGCCTAAATAACTTCACCAAGAATAGCAAGCCTGCCTGGTAAACCTGTGAAGTGTAAGGCGCTAATTGGTTTCACTCTGACAGTACAGTAAGCGGTATTACTGTTAAAGACACTAAATGGAATCGCCATGACGACCACTAATTGGTATCCGTGTGACACACACTTGAGGGAAAGAAGAAATCACCGGGTCTCATTCGGCACCGAACAGTCTGAGACAGTTGCTAAGAAACTGCTCCCTGGCTTGTGTGTGTGTGCGTACATGAGTGTGCTTGCAAGACAGATAAAAAAAAAAAAGGAGAGAGAGAATGGGGCTTAAGTATATACAGTGTGTGTGTACATATATATAAGGCAAGGACCTCAGTGTTGCTGGAACAAGACGTTCATGGAAACAAGATGAAAACAGGGAACAGATGGAATGCTACTATACAATACAAGTATCCCTAGTGCGCTAGATTATATCCAGAGAATGTGGCACCTATGGAAACTTCCAACACCCCAACATCTATATTAGGGATAGGGTTAACGAGATCATAAGTAAGCCAGACACCTGGAACCTCTAATGCCAATCACAGTGGCACCCTCAGAAAGTCTACCAGAAGACGTGAAGAGACCGATACTGAGATGTACAAGCTGATATACACTAACAGTGGTCCTTTGTGATGCTCGGCTATAAGATGAAGATCAACCACAAGGACCAGTATCTTCCACGGAGAAAGAGGTTGGAGGCCAAGATCAACAAGGCAACAAGGAAAGAAGTTAACCAGCTACCGGAATTGCAGAACAGTGTGACAAGAAAATAGAGCAGGTCGGTTTCCGAATCACCGGGTTAATGATCTGAATCTTTGTACCAAATCAGGAATCACGAGTCTCCATTAACCCGGATCCAATGAGTTCTTTGGCAGGCTGCTGCTAAGCACACAAGGAGAGTTAGCAGACTGATCGGAAACACTGCAGCCTCTTTACAAATCCAGGTCCATAAAATGAACCGAGTTTACCACCACTACGAGAAAGGGTATACCTAAAAAGCACAACACGCTGTCCATACTCGAGGTCTTTCAGACTGCCAAGCTAAGACTCATAGCCCCATTGGACAAGCAGACACAGTTTTATATCATTGTGTGATGAAGGGGATGCTAGTATGGAGGAAACATATGTTTACACNCCCCCTCCCCCCCCTTTAGTGTAATGCAAATCCTTTTCATTCATTCATTCATCTTCTGTAACCGCGTATTCCTGTTAAGGGTTGCAGGGTCTGCTGGAGCCTATATAATGCAAATCCAATCAGCAGATTTTGTGTTTAACTTTACAGATGAATAAATCAGACTCAGTGTTCAGTAACACTGTGCCATAATGAGTGTGCATGATGGAGAGACAAATAGAGACAACATGGCTATTTAACAAAAGTAAAAGTGTCTCAGACACTCATTCGGCCATTACCCTCCTGCAGGCTCTTAAGGAGCTTTCACACTTAGCTGGTATTTTGATTTCAGGAGCCTGACTAAGGCTGGCTGTAATGTCACGGTGCAGCCATAAAGGGAAAGGTTTGTTTTGTGAGAGATGCCCAGCTGGAGGATTACAGAATATGCCTCACTGCGCCATGGCCAGAACGGAGGTCTACCTGCAACCATGAAGGCTGAAAAAAAAAAAGTACTGGAGAGAAAATGCTTCCAAGTCTCGAGCAGTAGTTTCTATCTATTTTTAGAGGTTTGTTTAATCCGTCCTCTTCCTTCATACTCTGAATCCCTGATAGGCTGTGGGCAGACAAGGTGCCTTATCAATAATGAAAATAAAAAACAATAATGAAGCCTTATTGCATACCAAATCACATTAAACTGGAGTGCTTCAACAATGCAATATGCTATACAATTGAGAAGAAGCATGGAGATGGGGACAGGGGGGGTTGGACCACAGTGTTTCTAATGTTTCATTACTGTTTTACTTCAATTAATAACAAGCCATTATTATCAAGAAATTAAGAAAGGGCATTTTGTTAACAGCATATTCAGCCACTCAAGCTACGTTCCTGCAAGATGAACAGCTAAATTCATTGGTGGATCTGTTGCCACAGCAACGGTTTGATCTAGCCCTAGGCCAGGAACCAATAAGATTTAATATTTTCTGGCAACAAATAAATAAAACCAAAACCAGTCTATGTGAGTTTGCTGCAAATTTGTCTTGACCAATGGCAAGCCTTCTTACTGGCATCTTACCGACATTTCAGAGGACAGAGGTGGAGGCTACAGCACAGGCTGCTAACAATATCGGCAACGCCTGTAATTCCTGATGAATTAACCACTCACAATTTCCCTGTAGATGTTTTCTTTTGGAAACTTGTCACATGATACACGCATGACAAGGCAGGAAAGGACACAGTGATAAGATCATAGACTCGAAATAACCATGGACAACGGAACTGCTCCTCAAAACTGAAGCCAAGGCATGTGGAGCTCCCCCTGGTGGCTGGCTGCAGTATAGGTCAAAAGCTCCACCCCCTCCATGTCAGTGAATGGGTCTTTTCAAGGATGGATTCTCTCATTGTAGGTAGTTAGGCAATATATAATGCTGATGTATGTTCAAGTGTCCATATTTCTGACAAGTTTTGTTTTAGTTAGTTATTTGACGATATAGGAAACTACCCTCAGTTTGACCAGTGGGAGGAAATGTGGATGTGTTGTGCATATTTATATACAGTCTATGGAGACGATCCAATCAGGAAGAAAAACTATGTGTCATTGTTTCCAAAGGTCTCTCTGTAGTGAGACTGCTTGGTGCAATGAAAAACGTGTTGAAGTGAATGTTGCCAGAGGGCATAGTGTCCATAAATTACTCTCAAATCAGATTAATGAATGAGAAGAGATGCTGACATTGTAATAATGAGGCTGGAGCCTTGTTTTGGATGTGGTGATTCGGTGAATCTACTTTATCTAAACTGGTTGGGTCCCATACTTTTTGTCCACCTTTTGTTTCAGTAAGAAGTATGCATCTTTATTAGGAGAAAGAAGGTGTATTCAGACTGTAGCATGTTTAACTTTGTGGAACAACTCAATTCCAGCGTGGAGCTATAGCTAAACGATGGCAAAGTAGAAGTTAGAACATCTTGGACCATCTCCTTAGTGCTGCATAGCTTCCATGGTCGCTCTGTTTGGTCTTGCAGTTGCGGAACTCATCTGACAGAAAATTTATTTTATTTTTTTCCCAGGTGTAAAAAAAAACACAAAAATGGAATAAAGAGAAAAAAGAGAAGCCTGGAGTTGAAGGGGTTAACACGCAGTAGTGTGGTCTGTTAAGATGTCTCTACGGTTAATTTATAAACCACTGAAGGACATCCCGGCACACACAAAGGCAACATCACATGGTCTAAATCACTTTAGTAGCCTTAAACATCATACACATTACATTTGAAAATGGGGCCTTGATCCATTTATGGAGTTTAAATGAAGCGCTTAGTGATTTGCAGCAAACATCAGAGGTTGTTCTAACTTCCGCCACGGTACTAACGCGTGATAGATGTCCGACATGGGACTTGCACAGGTTCAAACTCGCGCCGTAACTCACAAATCCCAAGGTGCACACACTGTTCTCCTGAGCATGTCCTCTGCATTGTAAATAACAACAGACACCAGTGTGGAGAAAAAGGAAGGGGATTGCCAGAGGCGGATATTCATCCAAACAGCTGGTTAAAAGCATCTGGCTAATAGCAGTCATACATCAGCTGGAGTTATGTATAGACTGTGTGACTTTAGCTGTCGAACGGATCTTTATAAATAATATCTCCATCCTATGTTATATAAACTATAATGACTTTCTCTGGAAGTCACACCATTATACCTGTCTAAGTATAACCAGGTGACTTTGGTAGTAAATGAACTTAGCACAAGTAGAAGCTTTACACTGAATGCTGGTGGATATGCATGCTATTATAAGATTTTGCACTCATCCTTTATTTTGTGTGCTTCCTTTAGTGTAGCGTGAGTCCATATGAATCCAGAGATTTGAACAGAAGGCTGAGAGATCCTCTTTAATTTCTCTTGGGGTTTCAGGCCGGGTTTTTGTAAAGCGTCTCAAGACAATTTATATTGTTACTGACGCTATATAAATAAATTAAATGCTGCACAATCATGGTTTATTCATTTTAAAAGGGTTGCATCGTTTTCTAATTATTATTGAAAATGTTTTACACCAATATTAGAACATTTTGCACAACAACAGACTGGAAACTAATGATGTGTCATGCGTAAAAGAGCCATGGTTGACTGAGTAAGCAGGGCAGATACTCACGGAGAAGAAATCGCATCAGTCCGTCAAAGCTGAAGCATCTGAATTTGGACCGTTTCTTTATTGAGTTTGGTTCTGTTTTTGCTTGTGGGGATTTGAAGAATGCTTTTGTAACAGAATAACTGCACAAAATGAGACAATTATTAGGCTTCTCATAAAAAACACTAAATGCAAAAGGGCTTATCAACACACAAACCATATGTATTTGCTGTGTTGGTCTAAAACATTAGGCTATAAATGTAGCCTAAACTAAATAAAGAGTCGTTCAGGAGCTGAAAGAGCCGGCTCTTCTTTGGGAGCCATGGCAAAAGAGTCGGCTCTCAGAAAAAAAGCAGAACTTCCCATCATTACTGGAAACATGAAAACCAGCATAATGTATATTGAAACAGCCACAACTACACAGGCTACAGCACTGTCAATGGTAATTGCAGGAGAGGGGGAGAGAGTGAGAGAGAGAGAGAAAATGGCCCATGACTAGTGTACAATAAAACACAGAGAAGGGAGCTGGAGAGCTGTTTCGTACACGACACAAGTGGCCACGCAGAGCAAATTCAGCCCATAATGGCCCAGTTATATGAGAGATGCAAACACTTTACAGAGACATTACTTAGTCTGGCTTAACACGTCATTTAGATTTCATTTCATGCATGATGTGGACGGTGTGTATCGATGTGACTAAGTAGTAGGTTTTATGACCAAAACTACACGCATCGTTAAGTGATTTTAGAAGTCAACACACAATTGTGAGGAAAGCAAAATGGTTCTCTGGAAAACTCCAAACTAAAAACAGAAATCTGGGATACTATGCACTTGAAAAAGTACGGCTTAAAAATAGAAAAATGGGTCAAACTAATATTAAACGGGCAAGTGCAGCTAAACATGCCCATTTCACTGCTGTACATGAACGTCCTTTTAATGTTGTGAAGTTTTCCTCAATATCTGTTCGCTGATTATTTAAATCTTTTCATAAACTGTTTTGTAAATCAGGATCCAGCAGACCCCGCAACCCTTAACAGGAATAAGCGGTTACAGAAGATGAGTGAATGAATGTATAAATGTTTTGTAAATCTATTTATTTCTTTAGAAGCAAGCGTCCTGATACTATATTTGTGTCACCGATTCAAACAGCAGTGCTGCCTCTTTTCTTCCAGTGATTTCCTTTGCTTGTTAGCCATTCCATCAAGTGATACAAAGGAAAACACTATTTTCTCGACTTCGATGCAGTGAGGTTTCATGAAAGCCAGATTCACGACTTTCAGCCTCGCAGGGGAGAGGTTAAAGGTCAAGAGAGCAGCCTTTTTCTGGGAAAGCAAACAGAGAGGCAAACAAGACCAAAGGGGCAAAGGTAGGAAAACAAACAGAATAAAAAAAAGCAAGGCTGGAAAGCTCAGGGCAACACAGGAAATTTGGAAAAGGCGTAAATGCTGGCTGTGGACGATAGTGTACATACATGGTATGGGTGTAAAAGACTGACACCTAATGGACAGGTGAGGAATAGCAGGGTGAGGAATGGAGTGAAATGTGTCATTTCTGTGTAATTCTAATGTGCTGTTGGTAATTTCAGTGCTGTCAAAACCAGGCAATCAAATACTGACTGGACTGGAAGATTTTTGAGACATTAGTAAGGAGACATTACTAACGGGAGACATTAGCAGTTGATAAGTTACTGTCCTTTAGAACCTGAGGTGGTGCAAATCAGTACAACCATCCCTGTATAATAAGCTGGTGATCCTTTGTGTGCTATTACAACTACTACAACCCACAAATAAAAGGATTCTACTCTGAAGGTGCTCCAGGGAAACTGGCTCCAGGAGAAGTTAGCTGTAGATCTTAGAAGTTTCCATTTGGAGCAGATGCAGATCAGACTTGTTAAAGCACATCCCCATCACCCGACAGAGCAGTCAACTAGGTTCGCTGTTTCAAAGATGCTGCAGCATGTTCTGACCATCTGACCATGATGATTCGGGCCTCATCAAAGTTGCTGAAGTCTTTCCAGCTGATTGTTTCTCCTGCCATCTGTTCACCTGACATCTAATATTACCCAGAACCTTACATGCAGAGTAGTTGCAAGATATACGAGGTCATTCATTAATATTTTTTGGTGTGATAGTACTTCATATACGTTCCCACCATCTCTCATATTCATCAAACTCATTTGCTCCTGTCAGGATTCCGGAGGAACGCAGCCCATGAGAGAAGTCCTTGTTGCCCTTGAGTGATTACTTGTGCATTTTAAACGGTTTTAGGATTCCACCACTCATTTGTAGTGGCCTTGTATGGTCAAGTTTCCTCTTACGTGATCTGCAAATATCTTATAAGCCTGACAGCTGCTTCTTGTGGGGCCCGACCGTGGCAGAAGCGATGCCTCCCCCTCTGTCCACTGAGGTCTGTTGTGGTGTGTTCTCTTATTGGCCTATTAGTTGCAGAGTCACTATAAAAACAGGAAGGTGTTTGCTGAGCTCTTTCCTGACTCTAAGTGCATGCAGCCCTTGTTCCAAATTACCTGACCTCTGTAGGTGCTGCAGGCATGAGACATTTCTGATGATTCCTGTGCCGTCGGAGGAAAAATGGGCATGTTTTTGGACATGCTTGTGATAGTGATAGTTAGTGATAGTTTATCTTAAGTAGGCTGGCAAGACGAGCAGGACAGTCTGGTAGGAATGGTACAACGAGGACACATCAATAAAGATCGCCGTTCTTTCTCCTCGTTTGCAGGCCTTGGTTCAACTTTTTGAAACCAGATGAATTATACAAAAGTGCTTCAAAGTCATTTGTTAGAATCACTCCTGAGGCCAATCTGCCGCAGTACCTCCAAACTCTTCTGCCATCTCATCCATTGTGAAACCTGTCTAGATAATCTCATCAACTCGGGACAAAATACGGATGAAGTAAAACTGAATTCCTAATTTCAGATGCCCCAGTGGTTCTCTAACTGGCAGTGTTAAAGTATTGTAACGTTCTCAGGGTGAGAAAGGCGGTAAATGGCTGGATTACTGAATAATTTTCTTCATTTTATGTGATTCCTGCAAAAAGAAAGCACCAACAACTATGGGTGAGAGATGTTTGTTTTGGTTTGGGATTTGTTCTCTTCATTACCAACAAATACCCCTTTCTAAATCCTCTTTTTGGTCAATTTGTTTGTCACAATACAAGGAGAAAAACCTTTTTCATTCTTCCAAGAGGATGGATGAGTTAGAAGGTGGAAAAGTCCGATCCTTAATGGATTCACCTGGCGCTGTGGAGAAACCTATAATCCTTGGTTTAGTATTCCGACAATGGCAAAGTGAGGACCTTGCAGACAGAGCTATTAGAACTAAATACTGTGTAGTGCATTCACACTTTGACTATCACCCTGGAATCTTTGTTCAGGGGAAGATGAGTTTCTGTTTTCTTTGGTTTTCTTTGGTGCCACACTTAGGCTAAAAGAACATGTTTTTTAAAAAGTGATCGTGGACTTCTCTGAACTAGTTGTACAAATCGACATAATGGTGCATTCTTCAGGACGTGGTCTACTCAAGGAAAAATCACTTACTTCCTGGTATTGTCTAGTGTAAGGAATCAACAGAAACTGACACAATATTTAAATGTTATGTGTTATGTGTGTGATTCTGAAGTATTTTCAGGTTTCTTTTGTTTTTTTGCAGTGTGTTTGTCATTTGTCTCCATTAGCAAGTTACTTTACGAGATGTCAATAGAGTGAAACTGCAGTAAGTGGTACATTATTAGGAAACAAGTTGTCAATAACGGACAGCACCGTGTTGTAGTGGTTAGCACTGACATCTCACAGCAAGGTTCTGAGTTCGAACCTTCGAACCAGGAGGGAGGAGGGGTGCATGTTCAGTCCATAGACGAGCTTGTAAGGTTAATTTGTGATTCTAGTTTGGCCACAGGTGAGCATGTGTGAAAGACTGTTAGCCCTGTGACAGGCAAACTATCCAGGGTGTACCCTGCTGCTTGCCCAATGACCAATGGGTTAGGATCTCGGCATGAAAAAGTAATTTGGCAAATTCACCAAAATGATACCAAAACAGTCTAATTTTTGTTCACCCACCCAACTGGCAAAATAAATTTTAAAAAAACTGCCCAGTTTGGTGTGTAACCACAGATCAGGGCTTTGTGCCAGAACTGCAGGGAAGTTGAAGCATTAAAACTGAATATGCTGCAACCAGTGGGCCAGTGCCAGTATTTGGACTGGGTATTGTTGCCTACTCCATTTGGGCAAAGTCTTTTCTTTAGTTCTTGTGAATAAACTCTAGAGTGTTTTCTTTACTTTCTCACTTAGTTCATTTTAATTATTCCTACTTCATCATCTGCAAGACTTTAACAGGAAACGTAACAATGCTAATCAAAAGTCATGTGTATAAATGCATCATTTTGCTTTGAATTTTTTCTGTAGTTGCTTTCAGTAGATTATCTTTGTTTGATTGTTAGAAGTATTTGTTCAGTGGCAACCTGTTGACCAGTGTGTGTGTGTGTGTTCACAAGCAGCAGGACTGCTATCTCTCATTTTAATTTGAAAGCATGGCTTGCTTGATCTACTTCAGTTTCATTTTCAGGTTGAAAAGTTTTTTCTACTTTTCCCTTTTTTCTTGTCATGCATTTTTACACATATAACATAAGGGAACAAAGCATAGAGGGAGAAGGTAAATAAAGAGCTAGGCAAATCCCTGATTAAGTGCATAACAAGACCTATTTAAAAAAAGAGCACAGGGGGACAGAGGACAAGGCGACTGATAGCGTCTCTGTTCTGGGTATTTTAAAGTCAGCAATGTTATTTATTCTATTGACATTTGCATTTTTCCACTGAGGTATTATTGAGTTTGTATAATGACTTATTATAGTTTTATGCACGGAGCAATCACTCATACAAATGTGAAAAATGACTTCAGGACACAGTGCTGATTTCTTGCTAGCGCCTGGTACAAACTGATCTGAAAATACATATGTTTTCGTAAGATGGGTTGAAGCATTCTGCAAAACAAACTAAACATTTGACCTTATGATAGATGAAAAGTCAGGAAACGTTCAACTTGAGGGGAGCATGCATTACGTACCAAGCTGAAAGACTGTACTTTGAGAGACTGTAGAATCCTTCAGTTCAAATCTATAAGTTAACCTTGAAGTGATATTAGAGGAAGAGAGTCTTTTCTATGTATTGGTACTCAAAGCACTTTACAGTTACAATTATATGTCCGCCAACTCGTTTACACAAAGCACACACATTCAGGCTATCAGGGGTCAACAAATTATCAGAATAATTAGGACTTATCCTATGGGCACCATGAATATTTATTCAGAATCAACCAATCCAATAGTTGTGAGTCTAGACCAGAGTAGTTTTTAGGGATTCATTTTGGTGTTCATGTCTGCTGTAAATTGTTTTTTTCACTTGATTTGTCTAATTATTTAATTAACTAATTAAATTTTACTCGGATTATCACAATATGTTTTTGAGTATTATTGCATAGAAAATAACTGAACTCAAGTGTCGGGACAAACAAGCTACATAATTTTGCCCACGACAAGGGTTTATGTGGAGGCACAGCCTATCAATTCTCAAAGCAGACAACTGTTGTGCAAGAGGCACTCCACCTGACACAACTCTGCACCCTCAATCCTGTTTCATGTCATGCGCCTCATGACTCTTGACGATGCAACAGCACATGACGATGTCCTCCAATGTAAAATGAAGAGACCAAAGAAGAGCGATGACTGTTACCTAATCTAAACTTTATGGAACATTTCTGTGAGCACTTAAAGATCCTGATGTTGTAGAAGCTCTTGGGAACATTAGCAAATGATGCTGTGGCATCACTGGGTACAGAGTCCTGCTCATGGTGTCACATTTGGACCCTGCTTTAGACCATAGACTGCATAAAAAGTAGACGCCATGATAGCTCCAGCTGCAAGTAGAGCTCCCCCTGGTGGCTGGCTGCAGTATAGGTCATAAGCTCCACCTCCTCCATGTTAGTTAATGGGACTTGGGCCAAACTAAAACACTTAAGAACTGATTCTGATTCTGATGCTGCACTTTTTTGAGTTAAATTAAAAATGATTTATGTCCAAGAGTCTTAGTTATTTGACACTATAAAAACAGGATGTGACATCATGATCATTGACAGTTGCCATTGACAGCCACTCGTCCCATAGGAAGAAAATAAATAAATAAGTACAGTTTATCCAACATTTCTTTTAATTTAGTGAATACTGCACTCTGCTCCACCTACGCTAAAGAGTCTAGCTGAAGTGTGGGTAGCTTACTGACAATGCAGCTTCACTCCTGAACAGTACTTTGCAGACTCCATATACCTGGCACATTAGTGTCAGTGTGGCCAGTGGGAGGAAGTGGAGAAGCATTGTCCATTTTTTTTCTACAGTCTATGGTTTAGACACAAAGATCTATGGTGATTTGCTGACATTGTATTTGAAGGTAAAGATGTCCACTAATATCCGTACAGAGCACTTTGATTTAGACAGCGTCGATGCCATTTGATGAACTGCACCATAAGGTACCATGTTTCTGTTGTCATTGCCGTATAATTCAAACAATTTCAGGATTAATTTCAACCGTGCTTGTTCAAGATCACCATCACATGTGCAGTTTGATGCTGGCACAGTTTTTGTGTCGTCTTTTACGTCCAAGCATCCTGTTATACATCATATGCTGCTCATTAGCAATATTGTTCTTTTCTTCAGGGATCTTTGCAGTATATAATCTTATCTGTTAGCTGAGCGTATGCACATAACGGGCGAGAACAATAACCCAATT
The DNA here is from genome assembly GCA_030220025.1 of Chelon auratus. Lineage (NCBI taxonomy): Eukaryota > Metazoa > Chordata > Actinopteri > Mugiliformes > Mugilidae > Chelon > Chelon auratus. The sequence continues at coordinate 1,232 of JASGAT010377337.1, read as the reverse complement.
ATTATCGTTTCTGACTCACGCCTGCTCTTCGCCACCCTCTCACAGTAAATACGTTTACAGTTGTACTTTCTCCTTCACCGCCTGCGTGTATTTGGCTCCAATCCACATTCCATATATGGGTGTTGACTGTCAAGCATAAAACGATAGCATTACTCTATCGCTCCCTCTATGGTAGAACGAGCTCCCACTTGTTTCTGTTTAAGACTTTCCCGGCGTATGAGTTATTGTTCTCTGTCTTCTGTCATCCTCCAGCTTCCTTTCTAACTAATAAAACCATCCGGCGCTTTCTGCCTGTCCTCATCTCTTTATCAGGGAGGTCATGTTGAAGACGAGGTGGGTTCCGAGCAAATTTGAGCTGTGACTACACAGAGCGGAGACAACAGAGGCAGTGTTCAACAGAGGATCAGCAATTTTCTCCCAAATTTGCAGTGTGATGTTTTTTCAGGGGAATCCTTAACAATACTGAAATACATAACAACTACGAAGGAAGTAAATGTTTTTTCTGACACCATAATTTTACTTTCACTTGTGAACCTTGATGAAGCTAAGCTGCAGCTGAAGGAATGAAAAAAGACAGGACGAAATAGGGGTGTGATGGTACACAAAATACTTCAGAATGTAAACTGGTGACATAGTGACATCAGGAAACGTTGTCTCCACTGTCCTGCTTAAAGATGGACGACGGAACAGCTCTTCCAAAGTGAAGCCAAATCAAGTAGAGCTCCCCCTGGTGTCTGGCTGCAGTATAGGTCATAAGCTCCACCCCCTCCATGTTAGTGGATGTGACTGGGGCCAAACTGAAACAATAAAATACATCAAGAGTACATCAGAAAAAATCATCAAATACATCAAGGATGGTTTCTGTCATTTTAGGTAGTTAATATGATCCTGGTGCATACTCAAGTGTCTATTTTTCTAAAAAGTTTTGTTTTAGTTATTTGACGCTATAGAAACAGGCTGCGACATCATGATGACTACAAGTTGCCATGCCAGCTACTCTGTGAAGAGGTCCAGTAGGACGATGACAGTAGGGATAAATAAACAAATAAGTATAGTGCATAATCCAACATTTCTTTGTAACTGATGGAGGTAGAGCAGAGCGCAGAATTAATTTAACGAAAATGCAAATGAATCTGGAGGAAATGACCAACGTGAGGGAGTGGGAATGCATTGTCCATATTTATATACAGTCTGCAGTTAACTCCATTATGCTCTTTTGTTTGTTTGTTTTA
>JASGAT010377336.1:0-26038 GCA_030220025.1 Chelon auratus | reverse complement strand
AGCAGATGCCAAAACGACCCATCAATACTGTTCATTTCAGCTGATTAATTACTGCGGTGATACCGGGAAGGGGGTCGTATGTCACCGTGGGTGCTGGCATCGCCGAAGCACTGCCAGGATGACAAAATGTCCCCAAATGGTTTTTACACCGTGATCACCAAGAAAAACTGCGATTTATTTATTTTTTTTCTTTCCCTCCACAAGGTTCAGCATCGCAAGCTGTTCGCTCTCTGATAAAACGCTACCGGCTGTGCTCCGTGGGAAACACGATGAGCCCATTTGGAGAGCGTGTTGAATCTGTGATATTGCTCAGCTCATTCTACCTGTTGTGCCGAAACGCTGTAGGCATACATGACTCACCGAGCTCTCACCATCACCCTGGAGGCAACTGCGTCACTCACAACTGCTGTCCTTTTTTTCCCCCTCTCTCTCTCTCCTCTCATATTCACCACCTTTTTCTCCCTGTAATACAGTTCTTCTTTACTACAAAGAGTTTAAATGTCTTGTCCCATTTTCCCTCGCCCCCACCCGTCCTCTTCGCCTTCGTGTTTGTTTGAACTGCCTCTTTGAGATGGAGAGATGAAAAGATGAAAAAGACAGAGAGGAGATGAAGAAAGGTGTGGAAACTAGATTATATAGACAATAAAGAAATGAAAGGACAAGAAAGGAATAGAGGAAGAGATGATATGAAAGAAAAGGGAAGGCCAGGAGTTTATTTTTTATATATACAGGGTGTTTATAGGTATATACTAGGGGTGTGCATCTCTCCAATACAAGACGATCCGATACATATCTCAATACGGGGGGTAAGATGCGATTCAGGAATGACACATTTTAAATTGGTACGATTTGGTTCGGTTCGGTAGAATTTCGACACAATTCGATACGGCGCGGCTCAATTAGAGGCGGTATGATGCAATCTGATGACCTGTTGAAAGCAGACAATCATTTTACAATATGAACTAACATGTCAGTACTATAGATATGGCATTTCCCTCTAAGAGAGACTAAGAGAGAAAGATCTGTGTATGTCTTTGTCATGCCGCGTCTTTGTGCCAGCTGTGCTAGCCTCCTCATCGCCTGTTCCCCCATGTTGTCTTACCAAGTGAGCGTGGAGATTTGTTGTACTACCGGTGTACTTGCATATGGCGACGCTTTTATCCAGTGCTCCGTTCTTCATGTAAAATCAGAATTTCTTCCTCACTTTGGACTTTAAAACTTGTCGACGCGTTGTAAATGGTCTCAGAGTCAGTCATTTTTAACTTTCCCTCACAAACTCGCGACGCGTTCTGATGCAACTATGGCAAGTCTCGCAAGAGTTTTATGGAAGTTGGCGAGAGGGAGTCACAGAGGGAGATCAGCAACATTAAATCGATTTATACATTTGTAATCGGGCCGTTGGCCGCTTCAAGCTACACTGAGACCGATTCAAGAGTCCATGTACCGATGCACTCGCATCTTTTAAATCAAAACCGATTTTCAGAGTCAAACGGGTTATTCGTCACATCCCTAGCATACATGTATGGGAATGTAAGTGCACATACATGTAGAATTTTTTTTTTTAATATTGTAACGTTGTGAAATTCCTATTGAATTGTTGAATCTGAATAAAATTGATTTAAAAAAAAAAGAGAAGAAAATATATGAGGAGCTTAAATGAAAATGTTAAAGGATGAGAGGGTGTTGACGAGGAAAGGAAGGGGTATAGAGGGAGGAAAGGAGAAATTAAATAAGAAATGAGAGGAGAAAAGAGGAGACAGGGAAAGGTAGAAGAAGAGGAAGGAAAGAGTATGATGAAAATAGAAGGAGCAACGTAAAAAGTGTAAGGAAAACACAGTGAAAGTAGAGCAAGAGAAGGAAAAGAAATTAAAATTATAAAGAAGAGAGGAGATGAAAGAGAAAGCAAGAGAAGAGAAAAGCCTGGCGTGGAGAGAAGATTAGAAAGAGGAGAGCAGAGGAAAAAGGGAGGGGAAGCAATGAACGAAGAGAAAAGGCAAAATGAGTGGATCGAGACGGTAGGATAATAGGTGAAGGAAAGACTGGAAAGAAGAGAATGATGGAAAGGGGTAGGAATAAATAAGGGGGAAGAAGAGGAAAAATCTGAAGAAGAAGAAGAAGAGGATGGGTGAGTCGAGGTAAGGAGACAAAATTAAAAACGGCTAAGAAGGAGACAATGTTAAAGAGGTTAAAAGGGAGAGGGAAGAAACTGAGTCTGGCCTCTCTGCACCCGGGAGGTACATCATAAATCTAGTAGACAAACCAGAACTGTCGTGACCCACTTTACTCCCTTCCTGCCCCCTTCCATCCCTCCTTTTCCTCCCTCTCTTTCTCCCCTTCCCTCCCTCCCTGCCTCTCTAAGCCCAGCTGATGGAGTGCACAGTGTGTCTATAGTGATGTCTTCATGTACCGCCGTGTCCTCCTCGTAGGCAGTCTGAGTGCCCGGGCTATTTCAGGAGGAGGAGAACGAGGAGGATGCAGGGCTCCTCCGTCTTCCGATCTGCAGATATCTCCTGTCTTGTTTGTCGGGGATTATCTCTGACACATGAATCATGCAAATGAAGCGAGGGCGGCGGCGGCGGCTGCACCAGCCCGCTGGACTGTTGTGGTTTAGCATGCTGGATGCATATTGCTCTGATTTGCATCTCATTACTGCGAATGCTTAGCAAGTGGGTTAGAGAACTGACGTCCCCATACATCGGAGTGTTCACATCAATTCACAAACGCAATTCCCTCCCTCCCGATGAAACGATGACGCGCCATGTGCTTTCCAGTCATGCTTAATGGCGCAGCTAATTGGTGTGTTTTTGACCCACAGATGATCCGGAAGGCTCCTTCGTGCCTCCTGAGTTTGACAACACGGGCAGCACGTTCGAGGTGAGAGATGATCAATCTTCCTGCAGATTCCCGTCACAGATGCACGTGTTCACGTTCCCCCCGGGAGGTTCTCAATGCAACACACAGTCGGGGGCACCTTGGTGGTGTTTGCTCAGGGAGATGAGAGTGTTGCCTGTTCTCTTCGCCTCACGTACAATTCGCCATGCACACCAGCAAAGATTCAGTCACTTCAAATAATGCCTCTACACTGGCTGTCTTATATAAGTTTTGACTGTGCTCAGTTTATTTTTCACCTCCAGATTAAGCAACACAGATAATCTGGCAAACATTTTGAAATTCCTGTTCTATTACTATTAATTACTTTATGTGTTGATATTTCATTACATTTATGTTTTATGCCGATGCGCCGTGGGCCTTTAAGACCAGCTGGCAATTTTGCAACAAATAATAATTTACACTCTCTTTTGTCACTTTACTAGCTATGCTGCACAACTAAAATTAAACTTATCCAAAGAAATTGAGACTCGAACATGCATCAACATTATATTAATTATCTAAAATGACAGAAACCATTATTTGACATGTATTTTAGTGTTTTAGTTTGGCCCAAGTCCCATCCACTAACATGGAGGAGGTGGAGCTTATGACCTATACTGCAGCCAGCCACCAGGGGGAGCTCTACTTGCTTTGGCTTCTCTTTTGAGGAGCAGTTGCGCCGCCTGTCTTTATACAGTCTATGCTCCCAGATCTTCGTTTCATGCACTGTCTGACCTCTTTTAAGCAAGTGGCCACATCCCCACATCCCCATCCTCTGTTATTCACTCAGTCAACGGAAACCATGACCACAGCTATGAGACTGTGATTCCAGTTGAAATCAGCCAAGAAGAATCCTTTAGCCTTCGTGCAGATTTGAATCTGACGCCAGACTTGAGGCATTTAAACACACAAGCGTCTTTATCTACGTAATGCACAATGTAAGGCATCTGCAGCTCCAGAAGTTATATGAAGTCTATATCTATGTCAGAAACAAACAAAAACAAAAACATCAGAGTGGCCTGCCTGTCAAATAATGGATCTACTGACTTTTCTATGTAAGTTTTGGCTGTGCTCACTTTAGTTTTTTACCTCCAAATTCAGCAAAATACATAGATAATCTGGTAAAAATATTGCCTCATATGCAACCTATGCAGGAGAGAAATGTCAATACTGCAAAGAATATTAGCTTTTAACAATTACTTTATGTGTTTATGTATCAATACATTTATATTTCATGCCAGTGCACCATGGCCCTTTTGACCAGCTGGAGATTTTTGCAACAAATAATAATTTACATTTCCTTTTGTCACGTTATTAGTTAAACTGCACAAATCATTTGACTTAAATTATACTGAGAGGTGTTTCCAATGTGTTGCACTTACTGTTTACAGTAATCAAGAGGGGCAGCGTATCACAATCACCTGATTATAGTGCAGTTCTGCAGAATACCAACACAAACTAATTTGAATTAATGCATAACATGCCAACTGCATTCACTGCAACATCTGTATTGTACTGACCGTGGGAGGGAGGATTGAACTAAAGGCTTTTCAGCTCCCGTCTCCTAAAGGCTGAGGTGCATGAGCTGGTCCCTGATCTTCGTTTCAGTGCTTGTGTTTCATGCACCGTCTGACCTCCTTTAAACATGTGGCCACAGTCCCAGATCTCTGTTATTCTCTCGGTCAACGGAAACCATCGCCACAGCTATGAGGATGTGATTCCAGTTGAAATCAGCCAAGAAGAATCCTTTTCTTCTCTAAATGGAGACATTTAAACACAAGCGTCTTTATAAACGTACAATGTAAGGCACAATGTAAGGTGCCTGCTGCTCTGTAGGTTCCTATATTTCTGTGAGTAATAGGAAGAAACACTGCCAGTCATACTGTCAGACTGGTCTTCCTGTGAAATAATGGATCTGCTGACTTCCCTGTATAAGTTTTGGCTGTGCTCATTTCATTTTTTTACCCCCAAATCAACCAAAATCTGGCAAAAATCCACTCTCTTGTATTGACCGCGAGAGGGCGGATTGAACGAAACGCTTTTTAGCTTCCATCTCCTGCAGGTTGAGGTGCACGAGTTGGTCCCAGATCTTCGCTTCATGCACCGTCTGACCCCTTTTAAGCAAGTGGCCACATTCCCAGTTATCCGCCCGGTCAACGGAAACCATGGCCACAGCTATGAGAATGCGATTCCAGTTGAAATCGGCCCCGAAGAATCCTTTAACCTTCACGCAGATTTGAATCTGACGCCAGACTTGAGGCATTTAAACACAACCTTCTTTATGTAAATTTTGCAATGCACAATGTATGTACAGTATACTCTGTATGTGTTATCTGTCCTGCTGCAGTTCTCTTAAAGGATAAGTGTGCATTATTCTCACTGGCTATTTTGGGTTTAATAACAATAACATTAATAATAATGTCCAGATCCATTGTTTATGCCCTTTCTGTTTGTCAGAGTGGAGCTCTGTAGCCATTTTATTTGTTCTTATGTACTTCTCAAATACAGCTGCCGTACTAAACAGAGTGTGAGATGGGAAAACATTGCTCGGCACACGTCCGTTGTGTGGTGTCACTGTTCTCACCACCACGTGAATAAATTCACAACAGACTTATGTAACCGAATTTCTGAGCAAACCTTCCTTCTAATTTTGCTGCTTGTGTGGATAGGCAACATTACTGACAAAAAAACCCAAAAACTTCTTTTATGTTTTTCCCAAGAGAGGTATTATATTCAGTAGCAGCGTAAGCAGAGCTGAGTGTTTACCCTTCTATTTTGGCGACCCACTCGTGGGCCCGCCTTGCACATGTGTTCACCACATAAGTACGGGTCCGGTCCACTTCAATTGTTGGGAGTGATCGTTATGTGTGGGATTTGAACTCTAAAGCACCTGGTTCAAGTTTGCTCCTGCCTTAGAGCTGACCATAATATCCACTGTCAGTGCACCAAAGCAAAACAGAAGCTCAGTCATAAATACGCACAACATATATAACAATTACTAACCCCCAAAGCGCTTTTACACTAATTCACAGCTCAAGATCTCTCCGGGTGATGCAGCTGCTTCCCGATAATAATAGTGTTTTCTCCCTTTTCTACCATTTGCCGCAGGGCCATGTTTACTCTCTGGGCTCTACGCTTTCTGCTGCACTGAACTTTGTCATCGAGCCAGAGCTGGAGGCAGAGCTGGGAGAAGAAATCCAGAAGCTGTTGGAGCAGATGCAGGAGGAGACGCCTGAGGACAGGCCGCTCCTTCAGGTAAATAGGAGGATATGGTTTGCAGTTAGATGTCTCACTTCAGCAATTGTGTCCATATGTAAAGTCTTAAAAAGTAGCTTAATGCAAGTACAAATAAGGGGACCTACACCGATCAGCCACAACATTAAGACCACTGACAGGTGAACTGAATAACGTTGACCATCTTGTGACAATTCAGTGTTCTGCTGGGAAACTTTTGGACCTGGCATTCATTAGTGTGGATGTCACTTAGACATGTAGCACCCACCTAGACCAGACCAGGCACCCCCATCCCATAGCAATGAGACTCCTTGATGGCAGCAGCCATCTCCAGCAGGATGCAGCCTGACACAGGCACACACACAAAAACACTTTAGGAACAACTAAAAAAAAAACATGGAGAACAGTGTTGACCTGGCCTCCAAATTCACTAGATCCCAAACTGATCAAGTATCTGTGGGATGATCCACAGAGGCCCCTCCTTTCAACTCATAGGATCTAAAGGCCCCCCACTAAGGACACCAACAGGACACCCTCAGAAGGTCCATGTCCATTCCCTGATGAGTCACGACTGTTTTGGGGACCTACACAATATTATGTTACATAATGTTATGCCTGATCTGTGTATCATAGTGTTATGCCTGATCGGTGTATCTTTTACATGTTTAGTCATAAAAGGTGAATTATGAGTTGTTTACCAACGACATAGAGAGGTTATTGTAGAGTAATCTTTCCTAACTTTTAATAATAACTGGCCAGCAGCACTACATCGTCACTGCTAATTAAGTCCTTATACAACAAGCCATATAACACCTCCCACTACTAATGCACTGCAGCAACACCGCTTTTCTTTTTCTCTCTCTCTTTCTCTCTTTTTTCTTATGACTATTAAATGCAACATGAACTGTAGTCAGTGCTCTTGAGCAGCATCAAGTGGACATACGGTGTTAGTGCAAAACACAAAGAGTATACAGCAATGATCTTGCAGACGCAGCCCCTTCACTGTGAGTCTGTTAAATAAACTATACCAAATTAAAATGCAGGGTTTCCGTACATTACTAATTATGAACAAATAAATCAATAACATTTATTCATCGTAATAAGGACGAGGAGAGTATTTGCCGACGTAGAGCATAAGCCTGTCCATCTATTGTCTTTTGTCTGACTTTTGCAAACCTGCATGTTTAATTCTCCCACAGGACATCCTGTCCCTGGCCGAAGCCCGGCTGTCTCAAACCTCCTCCGCAGCTGTCTGCCGGAAGCTGTCTTCAGTCGGGCGGCGCGTGCTCTCCATTGAATCCGTTTCGAACTTTCAAGGTTGTCCATGTTTAGCCGCGTTCCGTTCAACAAAACAGGTCGCAGCCAAAGCAGGTGTCCGCCGCGACTTCTCCTGCCTTTTTAACGGTTGCCTTTTCTTTCTCCGTCCACAGATGGACAGGAAGGCTCCTGGGAGGCGAGGTGGCAGCATTCCAGACCCCGGTGTCTCCTCAAAAGACTGAGCTCAGATGATAACACCAAAGACCTTCCCGATAGTTCTGTCAAATCAAACGGCCTGTCCAGGCAGCAGGTATTGTAATGCTGCTTTCTTTTCTTTTTTTTCCTTTTTTAGCTCGTATGGGGGTTTCATCCATGGGAGTGGGGGGTAGATGGCGGTGGGCATTCGCAGTATTTTAGAATTAGGGTGTATCGAATGCCTGCAGTTTACCTGCAAATGCTTGGAGGCTAGCATGAAAGATCCATGAAGATAAACCAGACATTGACCATATTATGCCAGATATCATATTTATTAGCATGCAATAATGGAACCTGTTTCATGATGCAAGGAAGTCTTTTAGTAGACAGGAGGGGAGGGAGGTGTATGGAGGGATGAGAGGGGTTGTAATGCGTAGATGAATGATGGGTAGAGGAGTGAGACACAGGCTACCAGTACCGGAAATGAGATAAGTTATGCTCTCTAAGATTATTAGTTAAGTCTTTCATTTCCGCTACGGTTTGCTCAGTTATCCAAACTGCGTTTCACCCACTGAAGAGTAATTTCTGCCTTCAGCCGAAACGAATGATAATGTGCTCAATCTGCAGCTGTGCGGAGGCTGGGATTCCTCTCTCTGGGCGGAGGACATGGAAAGCAGCGACGGAGACATCCTGAAAGACGAGTTGGACTGCCGATCCCAAAACAGCTCCCCGGTGAGGAGGAGAGCCCAGCTGAGGCCGTGCAGGGTGAGGGGGGCCCTCAACCGCTCCTGCTCCGTGCCAGACTCCAACAACCCTCCCTGTCTGTCCCCTCCCACTCACGGAGATATCAGCATACCTGTTTCTGACCTCACTGAGATAGGAGCGGACGAACACTTGAGCACCAAGTCCGCGTGGAGCGACAGGCTTCAGAGACTCAACCGGGGACAATCCTGTGATGCTTACCCATGTAGCGTTGAGTATTGTGGGGAAATGCCACAAGGAAGTGAGGATACAGCAGAGGCTTTATGCATCAGAGAAACAGACACCGAAGAGTGGCCTGAAAGTCAATCTAAAGACTTTACCCAGGACTTATCTTCCTGTACCTCCTGTCAGGAGCTGGATATGGAACAGGACTCTTCTGGAGAGCAGAGCTCAATGAACCACAGCCTTTATATTCCTAATAACCACATGACCAAAAGCATGCTGTGCCTGAATGAAGAATCTCAGGATGAGGTTAGCCACCGCCAGCTGGATTTCAAATCTGTGGTTCTGCCTTTGCATCACACACTGTATTTATCATAGCTGGTGAAAGAGAAACAACACAACACTGCACTCTCAGAACATGACACCTTACGCGAGTGTGGCAGTTCAGAAATGAGAACAGCTGGATTAGTTGGATTATCTATCCAACTAATTTTTCCCCCTTCTCTCACTATTTAAGGTCATCTTCAGAAGAATAAAAAAGAGAGGAGCTTCAGATTTGTTCAGTTGTTATCATGTCAAGTGAAAATACAAAACAAAAAAAAATGATGAGCATTCCACTTAAAAGTTCTGTGAAAAAAGATTAATTTCATCAAATAGTCGTCCTCAGTTCATTTATAGGTAGATCTGTAGCTATTTTTTCCATTTAGTTATTCCTTTCATTTGATAATAATAATTAGAATTTAATTATAAATCCATATCCACCATTTTAGAATAAACTGATTGAAATTTGACATATTTGAACAAGCAATTTGAGATGATCTACAGAGAATGGGTGTCATACTAAACAAATGGCACAGAACTTTATACAGTATATGACTAACAATTTATATATTGTATTCATTATTGCTGTAAATGGATAAAGACATTTTAGAATTTGGAAGTTGGAAGATAATGCGAAGCCATCCATACGAAAGAATCAGAACTGGACCTTTTAACCTGATAATAACTTCATAACTTCACCCCCATCATCAGGGAAATTGCTTGGTCACAGTAGCTCAGTTGCACATAAAACACACTTGAGAGCCACAAGTAAAAAGAAAAATGACATAATAAAAATACTAATTAAATCAAACTATAAGTAAATCTAGTAAAATAAAATAGTATAAGCAAAAATGTACAAAATTTGCATATGAACAAATGTACAAGAATCCACCAAGGCTTAGATAAAATTAAGAAATGGCAGGTTATGGAACGGCGTTGTCAAGAAAGATGGCCATACTTGAATGCTTTTGAAAGGTAATTTGTAAATTTGGAACATTAAACCCATGAAAATCCTATTTTTTCAACTGAAGGAATGGAAGTTTGGTCAAAATCGTCAGTGAGTGAGCTGACGTCTGTGAAGGTTCTCAGTCATCCAGGTCATGGTATATCCAAAAGGTGTTTTAAAAAGGGCAACTGGATTTGTAGAGTTTTTTGAGAAGATGTTTCACCACTCATCCGAGTAGCTTCTTCAGTTCTAGGTGACTGAAGTTTGAGGTTTAAATAGGAGACTCTGTGGGTAACCCACCAGAAACCCACAGAGTCTCCTATTTAAACAAGTCCAGTTGCCTTTTTTAAAATGCTTTCTGGATATCAGTGAGCTGGCGATATGGCATAAGTGTGTACTTAATTGTTCCACAAACAAACAAACAAACAAAAAAAATGATAATAATAATGAAAAGATATAAGTAGAAATATAATTTTCCTTGGGGTGTTATATCACCGTCATTTGCAGTCTCTAAGGTTTTTAAGTGAGTCAAATGTTTGCTTGTTCAAATGTGACCAAAAAATATGCTATTATTTTTACACATGACTGTACTGAGGTCATTATGTTTAATTTTATTTAATTCACGAAAATCAGCTGTGCTTTTTAATTCCTGTTGTTACTGATTGCAACTATTTTCTGACCACAGCCCAGAGTATTCAAACAACATAATGAGTGCTCGGCAGTAATAGGCCGTGCTGAAGGAACATTAAAAAATAGATTTAAAAAAAAAATGAAACTAGAGAACAATTCGTTTAGAGTTAATGAAGCCTGCTGAGGGAACAGCTGAAACTTCCTTTGCTAATGCAAATGTTATTTTCCATCCAGTGGATCTCTCTAAGAGAGTTACTCACTCGTGGACGGAGGCTGACAGTGAATGAGCTGTGGGCTCTGTGCTACACCTGCCTGTCCTCGCTGCAGACCTACATTGACTTCCCAGGTGATTTAATGCTTCATTCATGAAACCAGAAAGTAACTGTCCCTGCAAGAGCGCTTCATTTAAGATGCAGTGCTTACATCAGTGGAGGGACTGCAGAGGGGAATTCCAGAGCAGAGAGAAGAGGGGAATAGAAAAAATATGCAAATTGTGTTGCGTTGTTTTGTTCTGTGCATTCTTCTGTGCAGCTGATTTATTCTTTATTTCCATTAGCCTATTTATGTCTGGACACGGTGTACGTGGGCTGTGAAGGAGAGGTGCTTTTCTTGAAACCTAAAAACATAGGTAGGTTAACTTATTATATTCTGTACTGATGTTTTTTTCCTTTTTAGTCTTTGGTGTAGGAAGTATGTCTGGACCCTTTTATTAACTTTCAGTGTCTTCTTTGCAGAAACCCGTGATGATTTTTTTCTTGCTCCTGAATATCAGGAGCATGGAATTGTAACAGAAAAGGTGTGTTGGAAGTGTTTTTAATTCTATTTTAAAGTGATCTAATCCCTTGCTCTGACTGTAGGTCATTCCTCTTCATTTGTCTTCTGCCTCAGGTTTGCGTGTACGGGGTCGCTGCTATTCTCTGGGCCACGGCCAAGTTCAGTTTATCACCTAATCAAAAGCTGGCGATGCCTCGCAAACTGAAAAGACTGCTCCTGGAGATGGCTAAGAGGACACCCATAGAGAGACCCACCATCCTTACGGCTAAAAAGGTATTATTATTTTAGCACTTCCTCTGGAGGCATGCGCTGCCCGTCCACTTTAATCCAGTTTGCTTCTTCTTTCCTAAACACCAACCTTATGTGAGTGTCTGGCAAATTATCTTCAAGACTCTCTGCCTGACACTTGAATGCACAAGAAAGCTCATGTGGCTGCCTAGCTGCTCAGTTTTTCCACTTACCAGGTTTCAAGCGTACAATTACTTTTAAGATTCCACAGGAATCTCTGGATTGAACTTCCCCTTCCAGCAACGTTTCTGTTTTCAGAAAGGCATTATGCAAACAGCCGCGACCCTCCAGAGGACAAGCAGTTACAGGAAATGAATGAATTATGCAAACAGCTTGATGAATATATATGTACATTGATCAGGCATAACATTATGAACACTGACAGGAGAATTAAATAACATTAACCATCTTGTGACAATTCAGTGTTCTGCTGGGAAACTTTTGGACCTGGCATTCATTCATGTGGATGTTGCTCAAACATGTAGCACCCACCTAGACCAGACCAGGTACCCCTACCCCATAGCAATGACACCCATTGATGGCAGCAGCCATCCCCAACAGGATGCAGCCTGACACAGGCACACACACAAAAATGGTTTAGGAAGAACTAAAAACAAAACTTGAAGAACAGCACAAGGTGTTGACCTGGCCTCCAAATTCACTAGATCCCAAACTGATCAAGTATCTCAAAACAAACATGGTAACTATTGCCTGTTACACAGCAACCTGTTAGCATTGTCACTGTTAGCATATGGTGGGGTGGTTAGCTCTTAGCTCAAAGCAGATGAAGGTCTTACCTTGTAATCATTTCTTACAGCTTGGCTTGCACTCCCTTTGTAAGAGGCATTTTTTAGACCACTGATAATTTTACTATTTCTTTTCCACTTTGACATTCAGCTGCATATCTATTGATTTGTCCTTCTGTGTTTTATGTGCAGCTTTGGAAAGCACTTTGAATTGCGTTCACTTGAATGAACGTTTCTTGCTGGATTTTGCACATCAATATGCAGATATCACACCTTCAGAAAGGAGCACCTTTCCTAACAGGCACATCACTGTAGAATAAACGCCCTTGTAATTCAAATATAGAAAATCCAATTTGTCAGTACACTTCGTCATTTTGTCAGCAAAGTGCTCTCCTAAAATCTGCTCCTATTGTTGTGCCGGCAATGATTCTCGAAAAGTAGCCGTTGGCTGCTCAGACACTTCTATTATTTGAGGGCAGAATTAATTCTGACATTATTGGTGCATGTGGATGACGCGGCCTGTATTGTTAGCCCACTTTCATGCGGATGTGTTCCACAGAGCTGTCGTGACTACTTATCATGTCAGGGGACCGATGCTGAGACTGTCTGGAACAACCTCATCAGCAGAGTTCACCCGGTAAATTCCCCTTTGTCTTGCACCATAGATACACTCTTAACGTCTCCATTTGTTTATTCATTGTGTGTTATTTAAGTCAAAGTCTGTTTGTCTCTGTATCCATTCTGTACCTGTGTCTCTCTGTTTTTGTTTTTTTTTTTTGTTTTTTAGCCAGCTTCAAAATCCTGTGATGCCGAAGATTTGAGTCCACCTGAAGCTCATGAGCACTCATGTGAAGGATCTGCACAAAACAACAGTGGTAGGACAGCTTTACTTTAATATGGATGACCCTCATGCAATATATTTACCTTGAAATGTACTGTACAGCAAACACAAAATTACTAAATATCAGGAAGACCCGTGAAAACTATAGATGCACTGTCAGGTTGTTTTTGTCTTATAACGGAAACTTGTTTCGCATCAAACTTTACTGAAAGTAGGAGGCCCAATAAATTAAATTCCGTGTAATCAGGCCATAGCAGGAGCTCTCCCGAATATTGTGCACATTTTGTGTAGCTGCGCATTGCATGAGACAATATCACTGATATTGTAACTGGGATTATTGTAACTGTGTGTAGGCTTTGTGCCCATGGCCACTGAGAGCCGACTGGCTCCTGTGCCTGGCCCTGTTCCCCACAGCTATCCAGTCAAAAAAGAACTCCAACTCCCAGATGCCTTCACTTCCACTGCCACACACTTCACCCCCATCATCCTGACCAATGACGAGGAGAGCCACCATCTTGGAGCTGCCACTGAAGGGTAGGTTTTTCATGCACATGTACTGTTTATTGCCCCACATCATTTTAAAAGTAGTTTTTCCAAAGCTCATTTCATAATATTTAAAGGAACTGTGTAATGTTTTGTGAAATCTCTTGGACTCCTTTGCTTTCTTGCTGAAGGTTAGATGACAATATGTTTAGCTTAGCTTATCACAAAGACTGGAAACTGAAGGAAAATGCTAGCCTGGTTCTTCCAGGTTCTAGTTATGACCAGAGACTGTATATAAAGATGTACATTCTGTATACACTGCAGGTGTCAAAGCTGTTGTGGTTCCTGGGAACCTGGGCCAGGTGCCATTAGTACTACTACTACTACTAATGGCATCTGGCCATCCAGTACATACCCTCCATAAAGCTGTTGTCCACATTAAATCCTGCACATCTTAGACATGCACTCTATTTTTTAGGACTGTGGATGGATTCACAAAAATCGGAGATCACGTCGAGGAAAGCGGCCTTGGTTTCATCCCACCCTCTGAAGACTCATGTGATGCACACACTCAGCCTGACCCACACACACAAGAGTCGACTGACAGTCAAACAGTCGTAACTACATCTACAAATTCCAGCAACAAGATGCTGTTTGACTCTCCTTCTGCTCTCCTAGATATTTCCAGTCTTGAATTTTCTCCTCCTCTGCCATTTTCCACTAACCTCAATGGTTGCGGCATTTTCAACAATTACCTCTTTCGACAGGATCCCACAACAGGACATTTGTCTTTAGTGCCTGTGCTGGTCAGGGCTCCCGAGACGGTCCCGGGTATGGATATAAATCTCTCTCTGGTCCCGAAGCATTTGCCAGGAATGATCACAGTTCCAGAGAACACTGAGGATTCATTTACTGACTGTCTGAATATGCCTGGACCGCAGGAATATGATCCACCACCGTCTTATTTCAGCCCCCTCAAGAATACTTTTTCAAGGGCACACAGTGGACAAAGAAATCCAAGCACACAAGGTGAAAACCAATCTTCTTCGGAGTCCATCTCCCCCAAAGTCCACCCTGCCCTACAGGAGGTGATTGACCTGCTCAAGGGAGAGTTTTCACTTGACGGATACATGGACAATGGACATGAGGACATTGCCATGGGTATGTATCTTTAGGCGCGTGTGGTTTCCTTTTATTATTGTTTCATTTGATGCACACAGCAATGGAAGCCTGGAAAACAGCTTTATTGATATGTATGCATATTGCAGTGATTCCCAAATGCCAGAGGGAAGGCTATGTAGTAGCAAACCAGTACCTATTTTGGAATACTATATGTTGTTGCAGCTTGAAAAACACATATGGCCTTTTGTTTCTAAGGATTAGTTTAGATAAAATGAAGGAACAGAGCAGTTCAAACAGTTGTGATTAAATTGTGTTTAGCTATAGTGATGGATAGGTAGTTGAAAAAGATAACCGGAGTAATACAATACATTTATAGTATGGATGAGCAGTTGACAAAATTAGCTTAAAGAGAAGTATTTAAATAGTCAGCCAAAATTAAAATAAATTAGTTTTACAGTGTAATAAATGTAAATTGTTCAAATACTTAACAACTTATGGAATCAATTTTCAAATGATTAACTCAAGGTAACGAATAAACTTTTTAACAGTTCAATAGTTAGCCAAAGTAGCTAACCGATGAAAGGTTAAAAATAGTTGTAATGGATGAACAGCTGACAAAGTTAGCTAAAAGAGAATTATTTACATAGGCAGCCAAAAGTGATGAATTATTTTTTTTTTTACTGTAATAGATAAATAGTTAGCAAGTAATGGACTAAATGCCAATTTAGTCCATTACTTGCTAACAAATAGTTAGCTAAAAGTAACAAATAAACTGTTTAACGGGTCAAAAGTTAGCCGAAGTAGCTAACTGATGAAAAGCTGAAATAGTTAGATGAAGGGGAACTATTTAAATAATCAGCGAAAAGTAATAAATTTTTGTAATGTTTTATAATGGAGTAACCATAATGGGCAAATTGTTCAAACATAATTAATAATTAACTCAAAGTAATGAGTAAACTCTTTAACAGTTCAAAAAGTTAGCCAAAATAGCTCATTGATGAAAGGTTAAAAATAGCTGTAATGGATGAACAGCTGGTAAAGTTAGCTAAAAGAAAACTATTTAAATAGCCAAAATGCCACAATGAAGTTGTTTTTATAACATAATAGATAAATAATAGACTTAATGTTTAAATAATTAGCTAAAAGTAATGAATAAACTGTTAAACGATTCAAAAGTTAGCCGAAGTAGCTATCTGATGAAAGGCTGAAATAGTTAAAGGGGAACTGTTTCTGTCTTTAATACTTCAAGATTTATAATAATGTTCTGGTTCTTTTGATTTGGTTCACGTGTTAGTTGCACACATTTGGTTCTCCAGCAAACAAAAAGGTCATTCAGAATATTCCAGTACAGTAAAAAAACAATCATTACTGTATGTTCCTTTAATACGATTCGCCACATTTAATACCAAGCTTACAAAGTAACTTTCCATCATCTTGTCTGGAGCTGTTGATCTACTCATTTGAAAAATATACTTTTTTTCTCTTTTCCGAGGGGAGTACATCTTCTCTTTGAAGGACCTCCAGCACCATGCGTTTGCCCGAGTTGTGAGAGAGAGGTTCAGTGATCTGTACTGGGAGGACGACTTGCTGGGTATACTGCACTGCCTGGTAAACTACAGCCCGTCCACAATGTGAGCAGAACTTTTTATTGTCTGTTCTTTTTCTTCAAACAAATTAAAGGTTGTAAAAAAAAACCCAACACAGATTTCTTTCTAAATTTGGACCGATCCAAAGAAAATGAGATAAGTGTAGCCAGAGGCTCTGTTTCGCGTCTGTTTACTCTCGATTTATGAGACATACACCCGTAATGCTTTGAAATAAGAGTAAACACACTTAAAGGATCAGCCTGTGGTATTTAGAGGGGCGTATAAACAGAAATAAAATATAGGATTTATAATCATGTTTTCATGACTACAAATAGTTGTGTTTGATTAACCTTGAATGAGGCCTTTATCCTAACATAAGGATAGGGTCCTTTTTAACAGAGTCTGCCATGTTGCATCCACGTGCTTCTCCAAACCGAACACTAATTCTCTAGAGAGGTCTTTGGAAAAGTAGGGGTGAAGGAGGCACATTCACTAGGCTGCAATCTGCAACATCACCACTAGACTGCACTATATCCTACACAATGGACCTTTAAGAAAGATTCATTGCATTAATGCAGCATATGTCATGAATCCATGTTAGGAAATATTAATAAATTAAGTCTCAGTGAAATCACGTGACTAGTGAATGAGGAACGGGTCATCGGTTAGTAAATGTTAACTCTTAATTAGATGGAATCTGGTTAAGTAGTAAAAGGCATTTTAGATCTGTCACTATGCAGATGGCGTCCACTGATATCATTATCAGATTTTAGCCCAGGAAATGAGTTGTCACACTGCACACAATTACCGGGGTCTCTAGCATCATTTATTATAATAAAAAATTTGACCAGGAAGCTCAATCAAGTCCTCCTATACTGTAATCTGTGGTTTCTTGGCAAAGCATGTAAATACATAAAATACCGCAGTGGGCTCTGGCTTTATACAGAAACAAAACACGAAGAATGTACAGATTTTGTGTCACTTACATTTCACAGTAGTTTTTTTATAAATTACTCTTACTGGGCCGGACCAGTAAGATAATAGCATAATAACCTATGAGTCCATTTGTTTTAGTGCAAAGATGAACAAGTAAATTAGGAGAATGTTTGTCCACTTCTCTTACTAAAACAGTGGATAAATTAGGGATAGCAGTTATTTTCATTAAAAAATTGCAGTCTTCTGCGTAACTTTGCAAATTCTCGCTGCAGGCCAGATTAGACCCTCTGGCGGGCCGCTTTTGGCCCACGAGCCGTATGTTTGACACCTGTGTCTTACTACATCTACTTCCTTAAAACGATCAAGACCAAGATGCACTTGGTGAAATCTCACTGGCATTTCAATTACACTCCGCAACACCGCCACCTTCTGACCACAGTTAGTAACATCAGGCACAACATTGGCAGTCAACTTCTACTGCTCCTCAAACAAACCAAAACCATGTAATAGCATTTAATAGAAATGAAACTGTTATTAACAATCATATTAAACCACTTTTGGGAATGCATTATGCGCTCAAGATGTGCAGTTATGCTCCATATTTATTAGTAATTATCTTTTGAATTAAATTTTTAATTGGCTGCTTTGTGGTTTTTGCAAATTGAGATTGAGAAACTGATGGGAATGGTTTTCTGTTTTCACAGTTAGATAATTATTATCAAATAACTGAGAAAAAATTAATAATAATCACCAGATAATTAGATGGTTACGGTTCTAATTTATAGATTATAGAGCAGGCGGCACTTTTGTTTTTTCATATTCAAATAATGAGTAAAATTCTGGTGGAAATTAATTCACGTAATAAATGCAAGGTGTAATTATTGGACTACTTGTACCTTAAACTGTTTTTAATCTTTAAAGAAGCAACTGTTTTCAGAGGAAATGCTGTCTAACCTATCTCATCTGAGTAATAAAAAGAGATTATCTGCGTAGTGTGAGAATAATTACCTTTGCTAACGGCCAGTGCAAAGCGGTGAGATTTGACCGCTTGTATTCGCATTGTTAATTTATTCAAATGTAGGCCCCGAAGAATAGGCGCAGAAAATGATCCGGCCCTTGCTGAACGGGACCTCTCCTCCACTGTACACTTACATATGCATGTTCACCTGTAACCCTAACCCCATGGCCGCCAGCATTCAAATGAGCATTAATTCAATACGCACTTCACACGTAAAACTTCAGCCCGCAGCTTAAAAATAGTCCCTATGGTAACAGCTTTGCTTTATTAGTGTAGAGGACACTGTCTGGCAACGCTGAAGATGCGCTTAAAGCTCCTCCTACTGTACATTGTTACTGATGTGCTGACAATTAGCCCTGGAGGGACTGGGGGTGAGTTAGTTAGTGTACGACCGAACACATGCATACATTCATGAGCAAGCTAAAGGCAAACAGAGAGACGTGCCTGTCAGTTCTCTCAATCATTTTTTTTAGTCTAGCCTAGCACGCTTTTCCTCCAGCTGTTGGCTTGTTCACAGAGCTCAGCTGTTGGGTTAGGGTCATTTTCTTTACTTTCATCGCTGATGTGATCAAGGGAGGACTTTAATCAGACACGGACGTCCTCTTTGTAATAATTTTATGGCTTGATTGGTGTGATTTACAAATACATGAAGTGAGTGATGTGTTTTTCTCAGCAATCTTGTTTGATGTCTATATTGTTGTGCTGTGTTTTGACATTAAATCTTGTAAAAGCTGCATCTTTGCACATCTCTTTTGTGCTGTTGACCACGTGTGTTTTCTCCAAATTGCCTGTTTTATTTATTCTTTATAGTTTATAAGTCACTACCATTGGCAATATTCCTTGAAAAAGAGCTAATTGTTGCCAGCCTTGAGCATGCTGTGTGTTTTTCTCTCTCCTGCGCCCCATGCAGCGGTTCTAATGAGGAGCCTCCATCAAAGGCTGTGGAAAGGGCAGCTCTTACCACACCCTTGGTAGCTGCCGCAGTCTGGAGAGGAAAGGGGGAAGTTTTCCTGCACGGCCATCTGGATCTGAATGGAAACATTCACACGTCCAGTCCTGTTGCCATGGATGCTTGGGAAGCGACCGAGGCCCGGTCCCATCGTGAGGAAAATGAAGCTGATGTGCTTGAAGATGCTGAGCTAAGATCAGGACAAAGTCAGAACTGTAACGGTCAAGGTAAGAGACTGATTTGCACAGATATCGTTGTTGTTGAGGCAGAGATTATGTTTCATAGGGGAATACAAGTGTTGGGTTGGGTTTAGAAAGCTAGTTAATCTTTCTCCAGGAGAACCAACTGTTGCTGCATTGTCAAGTGGTTACATGCAAAGTATGTGATCTAAGTTTGAATGCTAATATTTAATAAGTAAAACCCAAAGGCGACATTATTTATATCTTACGCAATAAAAACTATGAATTGGTATTCACAAAATGTAACAAGTTCAATACTGCTACAAGAACTTTAAAGGGTAAACTGAAGTAGCTAGTTATTTGTGAGACACTTATCAGTCACAAAATTTTAATTAGTGTGTACAGAACAGAATGAGGTATAAATGACCAATATTTAGTGAATAGAATATTTTCTTTTTTCTTTTTATATATCCTTTCCTATTCCTATTTCCTTTTCTACATTTACAATCATGACACATTACAGATTCACCCCAAAAGGGGGTGGTTCATGTTGATGTCTGGACTTAATCATTTAAGATTGGAGACTTTATGTCCGATAACATCTGTGAAACAACTTTTTGTCAGTCAATTTACCTTGAAGGTGTTGAAATCCACCCTTTTCATAGATATCGTTCTGCTTCATCGTCTGATTGAAGTTGTAAATGCTGACACCCGCTTTGACACTAGGCGGGGCCCTCATGCGGTCTGCGCTGCACATATACCGGGCCATCTGGCTCTGTGTTTACCTGAGGCAGCAGGATGCACTATGGGAAGAAGGCAAGCTGGCAGAGGCGGTGTGTCATAGATACATACATCTGACTGTTCTACATGTAGAATCTGATGGTGATACAAATACAATATATAGCTGATGATGTTACAGGACAGTTTGATAACTGTCCTGTAAGATCAGTAGTACCACAGAATTGCATTACTAGTAATAGAGAAGAAATTAGATAAAAAAATTAGAGGACAAGAGCTCGGTGCCAGAGAAAAGAAATTAGAGGATAGGAGCTCAGTGCCAGAGAGAAGAGAGTAGAGGAGATGTGCTCAGTGCATCATCCCCCCAGCTTCCTAGGCCTATTGCAGCATAACTAAGAGACGGGGGTGGTTCAGTCCAGCCCTAACTGTAAGCTTTATCAAAAAGGAAACTCTGAAGCCTAACCTTAAAAGTAGAGAGAGTGTCTGCTGCCTCCCGAACCCGAAGAGGGAGCTGGTTCCACAAGAGAGGAGTCTGATGTGGGGTGGGCTGGAGGGTTATCTGCTAACTTCTTGGTGCCTGACACCCACAGAGGTGATTTGGTGGTACGAGTGGGTCCTACGCAGGACTCCGCTGAAGTGCATAGTGGCGCATTGTTGTGCTATTTTACCTGTGCATCACTTATTTACATTTTACTGCTCAGATGTACCACAGCAGCAGCAGTGTCTCCTGTTATATTGATGTCAGTCTCACCCTGCTCCTCACAAGAAATACTATTAAACTCTTAGTAGAACATAATAGAAACTAAATGATAATGAGTCAAAACATCAGTAATACAATACAGGGAATATTTTGCATTTTTACTTTTCCCCTAAAATGATTTACTTAGAACATTTGTACTTGACTAATATGTCCAAATATATAGTTTCAGAGTTGCTGTCTGTGGTGTTTTGTTATTTCGCTCTGTGTTTGGCTGCTGACTGAAGTCACAAGGGCCATGACTGACTGTTGGATGTTGTTCTTAAGTCTGCGTCACATTCATAAGAGTCCAAGGCATGCTAGCAAACCCTGCAGAGGATTTTTTTTAAATTTTTTTCTCTCTTCTGAAACACATTTGCGGCCATTTATATTCACGCACACATATTTGCATGCGCTGTGCTATTAAAATATGCTCTATGATCTTGACAAACAGGCTCATACAAGATGCAAAAGAGATGAGTTTGGTTTGCCTTTAAGCTCATGCCTTACACAGTGGACGCATTGTGCAGCAATGACAGGGTTAGCAACAAATACCCCCAGCAGCACCCTTGAGTCTCCCTCTGTGTGTTTTCTTCACAAATCCAGTTTGTGTTTTTGCTCTCCATGTGACCCAGTCTCCCGTCTCTCCGTCCCTTCTCTGCAATTCCTCCCACTCCCGCCTCTGTTTACCATTCTAGGTGTGAACGCTGACAGTACGGACTCGGGGGTCATGGAGGGAGGAGATCATTCGGCGGGGGGCAGCGATGAAAGCCCTTCTGAACCTGAGTTTCTGTCGGGCAGAGAGGAAGGGCTGATGGGAGCCCACGACGAGCAGATGAGCCCGGACTGCTCAGAGGACATGGAGGATAGTGATTCCCTGGCGTCGGAGCGACTGCTCTCCCCCGGGTCTAGAGCGGAGGGTCCGGGGCTCAGTTTCAGCCCGGGCTGGGCCTTAGCCTTCCTCGGGGAAGATTGTTTTAGTCCGGAGATCATTCAGTATGCAGTGAATCTGGGACAGCACACGGGTTCGCCTTGTCTGGATGTGAAGGCACAGGTGGGTGAATGCGTGAAAACTACTCACAGTGAGTCAGGTTTGACCTTAACCATGTGTTTGAACAAACAGCAGGCGCATGATTTATTCATTCATTTTTATATACCACTTGGAAGAGTACGCCTTGTTTGCGTCATGCATGTTGAATTTTTTATAGGCGAGCAAAATAGAAAAAAACAAACTTCGTTTTCAAACTTTGCATTGTCTCGACTTTATGAACTACAAATTGACTGCGTTTAATTCACTATTTTTTTCAGCTCACTTCCATTCAGGCCTTAACCTGGTCAGGATTTTTGAATAAGTGCCACAATTATTCTCATATCTGTAATGAAGTGGGCCACGGTCGGGCTTTGGGGTAAATAGAACGAGAACATGTGGGGGACTTTAAGATAATTGGCGTATTATTCTCTCCAAACTGGATCTGAATATTAATATGTTGAACTTAGCCCTTGGCAGAGGAAGCTATTATCATTCGCAAAAGAATATTAATGAATAGCCTTTGTGTTTGCACACTTTGATGGCACCACCGCCGCCTCAGACGGGTCCGTGTAAGAGCTAATAACACACCTTAAGAGCCGTGTTGCTGCGACTTTTCTCTCAGTTCACTTCAAAAGAGCTGCTGTGTGCCGTTGCCACGGCGAAGAAAAGGGAGGGAGAGAGCCCCGTACACACTGGAAACACCCGATGGCTTCTTTCACTGGAAGCATGTGGTGCAATTTTAGGGCCTTTGTGTCATTCTGTGCCGTTTCCTTTGAACAGGAACTGCAGCAGCAGCTGGTGATTGAAACAAGGAATCTAAAGAAAACAAGAAATTTCTACCAAAAGCTGATTCAACAGGAGAGGAAAAACAAAGGTCTGGTGCTCATTTTACATGTGAAAAATCTGTGCTGTACTTCCAGTCTGACCCACAAAACATTGTCCGCGTCCTTTCTCCCAAAGGCACTGAGAGCAAACTGATGGTCTCCAAACTCAAGTCCCAACTCGAAGAGCTCAGATCCAAGGTGGTCTTCTTGGATTGTGTGAAGAAATACCTTGAGGTACTGATGGTTCACAACACTTGTTTTTTCCTGTACATTCCCTAAAAACTTAGTTTCTCTAGCCTTTGATATAATCTCTCTCTCTTTTTTTTTTTTGTAGATTTTGAGTGTGGACCAGTGGGGTTTGGAGGTTTCATTACTGCCCTCTATGGCTATCAGCGGACCTGACGCTTTGGATCTTCACTCCTCTGAAGACTCGTCTATTCTGAGCTTTGGTACCAGCAAAGGGAAGACCACTCTTCAGGCTGGGTCTCCTCTGGGCCTCATGGCTTACCTCTACGCCAGGTACCACATGAGCACTGAAATTTTTATTTATTTTTTTCCTGGTCAAGCTGCGTTTTTGGTATGAATGCTGATAAAGTTGGGCAGTCCCTGTGATCCGAGGTTTGCGATAAATTATTTACACTCCCTGCTGCTTTTGATGTGTCCAACTAAGGACTGGCCCTTCGCCAGTTACAAAAAAAAAAAGAAAAGAGAATCTTAAATGTTCACTTTTTGTTTCCTAAAATAAGGCTCAAAGCATAGCTCAAATATCTCAACCATTCCTTGGAAATCCAATGTATGGTTGACCTTCAGAGCGTGAATCATAAAGACTGTGGTGTTCCCTAGACTCCAGCAAATGAATTTGTGTTTTCTTTTGTGCTCAGATGTAATTAGCACTTATAATAATGCAACAGGGCCAGTCAGCATGCATGTGTCAGCATTTAATTCAAAGCACCATTATCCCTAAGTACACGCTTGCTGCTAGCACGGCTGCACACTCGTAATCGTGTTAATACACAGTTAAAGGGACAGCTTTGGGTTATTCCATGTGTTCTATTGCTAATTCGTCCCGCTACAGGTCCAAACCAACAATCTTTATTCTCTGCTGTAACCATTAGGGCATGTGAGTGTGTTAAGACTTCCCCCTCGCTGTGACTTAAACTCTGCAAACCTTTGCTAGAGTTTATTGGTGCATGTACAGCAAACACATTGTCGCTGGGTAAACCGCATTCTTCTACACCTTCATTTTGTTATTTACTTTTTATTTGCTTCTCTTCCTCACCCACACACTCTCTCTCTCCCTTTTAATTTCAGCCACATTGATTGTTATTGCTTTGCGGCTCTAAAGTCTGGCATTTATGTGTTTGCCTTGTATCCGTTGCCATGGGAAACGGCATCAACAATTAAGAAAACAAGGCTCTGATCCAAAAATTTATTTTGGACACTTTCACCCTTCTGCTGCCTCAAGCTGAAGCTGCCTTTACTTCCAGGGGGACTGCTAAAGGCTTGTTTTCAGTTTAAGTCCCCAGACGTTGTCTGCTTTCACAACTTTTCACTATTTTTATTAGTAAGCCGCTGATTCAACTAAACATAGGGGATCTTCATGAATTTCCATTTGTCTTGAAGCTCACATGAGGCCCACCACTAACAATGTTGTGATTTTGGAGAATTTAGTTCGGGTGCGACTGCTCCTTCACACTGAAAGGAGCCTTTAAAGTAATTCTGGGAACCTCAGCTGGATCCACCCCCTGGAAATATTTTTGAAACTGTTCTGTGCACAACAAAGTTGGAGAAGATCCATACGTATGACGCCATCGTGTTCGATGGTGCTTGAAGGGTCCCCCCTCCAAGAGGAATTGATTCAAGTTGCTGCTCACTCTTTGGAAATAACATATTATGCTCTGTTGATCAAATGCTTTCATGTGTTATCGTGTTCCTTTATTGTCAGCAGAGGGGCTATTTATCATTTTTACTACACTGAGATATTAAACCGTGTTGGTTTCTGAATGTCTTTCAGTGTTGCCGTCGCTATTTCTTCACAGAAATGCTGCTGTGGAGGGCTACATCCAGCAGTTCCTGTATACGTACCGTTTCTTCAGCACTCCTGAGCAGCTGCTGCAGTTCATAATGGATAAATTCATCAGTGCAGCAAGGTACTGTATATCCAGTAGTAGCTTGTTACAGCACAAAAAAACTGCTTAGCGCAGTGCAGTGTGCTCTGTAACGATAAACGACACAACATGATGCACAATAGCACATACAGTAGGTTTGAAGAATGATGTTTGTTTTTCCTGCCAGGGAAGGTCCGGAAATGACAGGTGACAGTGAAAGGATCTTCCATCGCAGTTTGGACCTGCTCCATTTCTGGATAACGGACTGTAAATCCGTGGACTTCACACCAAACTCCAGCCTCATGGATATGTTAGAAAACTTCCTTAATACTGAGGTAGCCACGCGTGTACATACTGATCTGAACTTTACTAGAAATACTCTCAGAATTTTGGTCTTAAAGACCCTGAATTCATTTACGGCTCCTAACCATAGACTGTATATGAATATGGACAATGTGTCGCCACTTCCTTGCATTGGCCAAACAGACGCTATTTTCCCGGAGATACAAGCGGCGCAATCTTGTGGGAAATCCTTCTTGAAATAAAATTATTTTACGTGTATTTTCGTGTTTTAGTTTGGTCCAAATCCCATCCACTAACATGGAGCAGGTTGAATTTATGACCTATACCGCAGCCAGCCACCAGGCGGAGCTCTACTTGCTTTATTTTCACTTTTGAGGAGCTGTTCCACCGCCCATCTTTATACAGTCTATGCTCCTAATAAAAGCATTCTGCAGTTTACTCATTTCATTTTTTCCACAGGTGATTCCAGTAGACAGCCAAGGAGAGTCCCTTCTCGCAGGCCTCCACAACCTCCACAGTGCCTCCAATACAAGTCAAGTCCTAGGAAGCCTAATCTGCTTTGATACAGATGACGACTCCGTGTGTTTGCATTCATCTACTGAAGATCTTGGCAGAAAGGTCAGCATTTGATTTATTCACGTTCAGTCCTGTTTAGTTCCAGTTCGATCTCTATAAACAAATATCTGCATGTGAAGATGCAGAATATGCCTCTGGCATTAAGTATGGGTCAGCCGTCTCAACAGCCCGTCCTGGTGAGAACAGTATTCCAGAAACACCTTTAGGACATTTTTTAGAATTTGCTACAAATGTCCACTTAGACTCAAAAAGGATTTAAAGGTTCAAATATAAAAGGTCACTGTGACTCTCATGCTCCCTGAACCACTCTTTCACAATGTGAGCCCCATGAATCCTGGCATTGTCATCTTGGAATATGCCCGTGAACATCAGGGAAGAAAAAATCCATTGATGGAATAACCTGGTCATTCAGTATATTCAGGT
>JASGAT010377334.1:0-10193 GCA_030220025.1 Chelon auratus | reverse complement strand
ATAGAAGTCAACTTCATCTTGTGCAGAACAAACACACACACACACGTTGCAGGCTAATATAGCATCCTCGCCTGTTGCATTTCAATTCCAAAGCTTTTTTTTTTTTTCTCCCATTAGACTTAAATGTACGAAAGGACACACAGCAGCTTTATGAAATTCTCACAATTACGTGAGGTGAGGTGTTGTTTTTCTATTCATAAATGCTGCTGTCCAAATTAAAATGGATTCATGTGATAAATGGACAAACAACATATACGAATAACTGAGGTTGCATTATGTTAAGTATCTTCAGCAGCAGAAACAGATCTTCTTCTTTACATTAAACTGTAAGTGCGGAGAAATAAGTTCAGTTTGTGTACAGTTTGCAGATCAGACAGTTTGTCCACCTGCACCTATTTTAGCTTTTATGCTGTCAGCGTCTTTCCTGTCCTCTTGACATTAATCTGCTCTGTCCCATACTGTCAACCTTAGTACTCATAGCCATATATTCAGTAATTGGTTTAGAAGTACACACCCTTAAGCCCATCTACACAATAACGAGGCGTACTGTATTTCGGTGCATGCGCCATATGCTCCCCTCTGGTGAGTTTTCGGACTTGTTTGCTGTGTTTGGAGCGCGGTGCAAGATATGTTTGACCCGATGCCTGTTAAAAGGCCACAGAATGACTATCAATACAATGTCAAATGTAATGCAGAGCCACAAAGAAGTTAAGGAATGCATCCGGAGCGCTCTGCCATGTTGCGTTCTGGTGCTAAAATGACCAGAGCAAATATCTTCCCAAAATACTGGGATAAGATAAGGCAGGCAGGACAGCTTTGCATCACTGTGGCGAATGGTTGTAGTAACGCTCTAGCTGTGCTTGACAGGGTGAGTGCAGACTTACAACAGCCCCGCTGCAACCCAAAAAGGAACATCACATAGGTTTTATTGTTCTATCTCTCATAAAAACAAAACCAGAAGTTACACAAGTGATAATTGTGCATAAAAGAAGTGACACCACAAAATGCACAGTGTTCCAAAACAAGCGAGCAGAAGAATAAAGGGCTCTTTCCACCAGCGTAAAATCAGCCACGCCTAGCAGTGGGAACGGAAAGCAAAACTGCTTAATGTGAAAAAATAAAGACAGAAACACTCGGAGGGAAAGTTAGAATTAGGATCCTGAAAGATTTATGCCTCCATTTTATTTATAATTTGTTTTCTTTTCCTTATTGGAATTGAGTTGCAACTGAATATTTGATGAACGCAGCCTAGAAGTAAGGATGTTATGTCAGCAAGGAAACAAAAAGTAAAGAGAAACAACCAAGAAATGTATTTTGCAAAGTTTGCGCTTTGGAGTAAACTAACATGCCTTTGCTTTCACAAGTGGCTTGTTAATTGAATGGGGTGTGGGTGTGTGTGGGGGGGTTCGCTATCTGCAGGTTGTGTTGAGCCCTAGCGAGGCTAGCTGCGCCTTTCCGTATGCAGTGCGCCGAGGGCTGGGTACTCTCCGTGCACAGAACACCATCTGCATTTTGCTGTTAACGCGCCTACACATCCAAGGGAGGATTAGGAGAAAATCCCCAGGTTTTTTTCAACCAGTTGACAAATATCAGATTTGTCTCTAAAAAAATTAGCTCCATCTATATCTCGCACCATATGACACACAAAAAAGATTATCTTTAATACCCAGCCAGCTTGGGTGTGGAAAAAGCAGATTAAAGTTTCAGTTTGGTCATATTCACGCAGCCACTTCAAGTACGAGACGGTCTGCATTACACAGCAGACAGACCTCGTCGCTGAGAGCCCCCCTACTCCCCCGCACATGTGCACCCACCCCCAAGCTTTACCTTCAAGAAACAAGATGTCTGCCTTGAAACAATTAGACATCATACTTAAATAATTCATCATTTCCCAGTCAGTCTTTCTCTTCTACGTGTCCTTTAAACAGACAGAGTGAGCTGCCAAAGGGGCTGAAGTGAATAACAGCAGCAGGTGCCTTTTCAGATGGAGCTTTGTAGTCTGCGGAGGGTGCTGAGCTGTTATTTTAGTGGCCCACTGGTGAGGAGCAGGGGGTGGCTGGGAAATGGACCTGGTTGCTGACCTGAGACCCCCGAGCTGTCCTATTAGCGGTGTCCTCTCTACGGAAACTCAGTTGCGCCAAAATATAACAATACAGTACGCAGCTTTCGTCACCTGTGACGTTTAAAGAAGCCAAAACACTGGTTGAATCATCAGCGGAGAGTTTAAGAACCTTACTTCCTAAAAATAAACTCCTCTGACCCTGAAGGAGGTCATTTGTGTCCGCAGCGACAGATTGTAAGGCTGGACGTGCATGATTATTACCCATCAGCATGCATCAGAGGGATTTAAACATACGAGCAAGATGCTCCTTAAGCCTCTGCTAAGTCAGTGTGTTCTTCCTGACCATTTCATTATCAAATACATAATCGTCATCTGCCGAGGACAGAACTGAAGGCCTAAGGCCCTACCTGGTGTCCTGGATGTTGACTTCCTCGCTTCCGCTCAAGACCACTGCCCCACCCAGAGGTTGCTTTATGAACACAGGAGCCCCATAAATGAAATTAAGGTGTCAATTAGTCAATTACAGCATAATAACTCTGAGGGCAGACATTTAGAGACAAAGAGAACCTCAGCTAAGTTCATTTCCTCCAGCCCAGGAGCCTAGCGCTTGGCACACGTCACTCCCCACCCAGACTCGCTGAATAAGGGCCCCAGTGCTCTCCCTAATGTTATTTTCCCCTGGATATCTTTTTTGATCAACAATTTCCTTTCATGGGTTTGTTTTTCAGATGCAGGGGATGCACTTTTTCTCTCCCCAATTTGGCTAGGGAGAATTTTATAATTTAGTAATTAAAATCTTTGTTAGGCTTTAGAAATTGCAGCTAATTGAATTTAATGGGAAGATGAATTTCAATTTTATTTGATTAGCAGGACCCCTGGCATAGGTATTTATGGAAAAAACTCCACAAAAATATGCTGTGTGGGCTAAGATGGCATAATAGAATTACAGATAATCGGATTTCACTGTCATGAATTTCACTCTAATTTCACTATAATTTTCCATTAGATAGCTGGTTTACAAATATTTGCTCATCTGCGATGGGAAAGGCTATCTGTCTAAAATGATTACCGAGCGAGCCTTCAGAAATATGTCCCTTTTTTCTCCTCCCTTTTAAAACCAGATTGCGAGGGATCAAAATTAGGAAGATTGCATTATGGATGTCTGCATCCGGGAGAGCAATGGGGGAGATATGATGATTACGGCCGGGGGATGAAAGCAGTGTCAAGAAAAATGTATGACTGAAAAACATAGGCCTGGTCTATCTGCAAAATCTCTGCTCTCAGCACACCGCCGCCAAGCAGCGCGCTACATCATAATTCACGTAATATCAGCGGCGTATAGCGCAAAAAAAAAAAAAAAGAAAAAAGAAAGACATTGCTGCATGTTGACATACAAATATACCTTATACTTCATGCGAACTCCATGTTAATTGCTTTCAAGTGTGCACCCGTAATGAGATTTCGCCATGAGATTTTCCACAGTGTGTGTATATGTAGATGCATAGACGGCGACGCTGCAATTACCAAAATCAAATGAGATTCTAAAGAATCATTGTCTTGAGTAATGCAAATGGTGATCATCAAAACGTGGCGTGCTGCCATCATCACTGTTCTTGCTGTATTTGTGTGTAAGTTTAATATTCAGCTCCTTCTCTGCTTAAAAATAAATATATAATGCAATATAAACAGACGTGAGAGGGAATAATATTCCACATCACAGACAACCTCGAATAACACTAAGGTGAACTCTTGTTGGATCCCACTTTAAAAGCCCCTGCCTCAGAATTAAGCTTTTACACGTTCAATTTCCTGCCAATTTTACACAACATGACAGTGAATATGGAGAATAAACTTAATCCGCTGCACGCCGAAAAACACAAACTGTTTGTTGCGTTCTAAGTTGGATGCGGTGGAGGCGCTTCCTGCCGCCTTGTGCGAGCCCCCCTCCCCACCTGCGCACTCCACCAGTAAGAACAGAACTCCAACTCACGCCCACTCCTATTCGCTCACTCACTTTTTGCCCCGAACTGCCAGAGACAGCAAGAGGGGTTCAAAAACACAATCTGACTTTCGGCAAAGGTCAGATTTCTCACTCGGCATGTCTCTGGGCTTTGGGCACAAAAGCCACTGAATTCACATCTTTCAACTGGGCCGTAGCTTTTGTCCTGGGGAATGGAGGACTCGGGAGTGGGCCCTGCACCAGACCAGCCCCTCCTGGAGTGCACTGTCAGGGGCAGCCAAACGTCTGGCCTGGCGGCCCTTTGACTGATGTACCCCTACCATGTCACACGCACGGCGGCGCGCACGCACACTCACACGCATACACACTCCACCTTGCCCTCAACATTCTCCCGCATGCACCATACAATACCCTCGGACCACATCAAACGAAAAGCCCCACAGCTCCTTTTGAAAAGTAATGGTTTCGCCCCCAAAGATGGCAGCTCGAGGGCCAGAGGGCTGCAGTGCATGGACGGCGAACCCTCCCTCCCGTGGACATTGTTACATGAATAGAATTCACCCTGCACGCCAAACCGTCAGACAATATGAAGTGTAGAGATACTGTGGAAGTTTTTCTTGTTACACAGCACCTATCCGAAACAAAAGCCTCGGAGCGTTACAACCAGACAGATGTTTTCATATCCTATTTTCAACCGCAGCTGCTGGAAATGTCAATTTCTAAACACAAAATTCATGTCCTTTATCGTGGTGTAGCTTTGAAAATCAGAGCTCCGAGTCCTGTTTCACCTGCATCGGCGACAGCTTTCACACAATATTAAAGTAAATATCAAAGATTTCCAAACGTGGCGCCGCAGGGACTATTCAGCCAAAAGTAATGATCCACATGGACCTGAGGCCTCTCACTTAATCCACCAAACAAAATATGTTTGTTTGCACAAAACGTGATTGATGAAGAGCTGGAACTGACATTTGACAAAAGATTTTATCCAACACCTTTGCAACAGAATGAAAGTCTGGCTGCCACGTCAGGTCGCGTTCAACAAAAACAATTGGATTTTTTTTTTTTATATGTTCTCTTTATCACGGCTATTTACAACACGACAGTATTTACAACACAGTGTTAGATCAAGGGTGGAACCTTTTGATAAAAACTCTTTTAAGGACATTTTCCTTTATGTGGCTTAGGAAGGAGGAGACGAGTTTTTTTTCCTCTATTATTAACCCGGATGAGTCATCATGATTTCAGAATCAACCAAAACCAGTTTTATGTACATACTTTGGACTCCTTTTGACAGCACGCAGGAACTGAAGCCAGAACTATGTATTACTGTGTTATGGTTCACAGCCATAAAGTTGTTCATTTCCTCTTTTTTATAACCAGTAAACGCTAGCGAGACAACACCTTTATTCAAACTAAAACTGCTGCGGAGAACCGGAGGATCCAGTTACCTTTGAAAAGTCTGAACTTTCTCGTTATTTTGTGTCACTCAGTGAATTCCACATTCTTGACGCGGAGCCATGTTTACAGTATGTGGGCATTATGTACAAATGGCCCAGAGGTGCTTTGCATGCCACTGCGGAAGAAACTGCCAGGCAAATAAGGGGTTTGTCTTATAAAGTATTCATTGTCACCTGGTAACGGCCGTCGTTTATCATTTCACCTGAAATTACAATGAAAACTGATAGCTTATCAGAGGGAGGGAAGGAGAACGAGAGTGCTCCGAGGGAGAGAAGCAAAGAAAGTGCGCCGCGCCGGCACCGAAATAGAGAGGATCTCCGTTTTTTAGCGAGAGAAGTGAAAGAGTTATTTGCCCTGAGCTAAAGTGCTGGAGTATTATTTCCATCAAATATTTTGAAAACTCCCACTGCCTCTCCCCGAGGCGTGAGGGAGCGAGCATCATACGCAGAAATTCCCTCGATATGATTGTGCCCTTTTAATGTGTACACATTAAACATTCAATGATGATTTAATAAGTGCTTACAAAATTTTCCCTTCACTTACTGCAGTTTAGATAAATACGGGGGGTTTGAAAGCACACGGTGTTTGATTTAAATAATTAGTATGAAAGCCTCAAATACTTAAACAATAAAAGTATAATATACTTTAATAAACGTGTAATCTTTTCCTCCTGGTTTTTATTTATTTTATTTTTTGTAAAGTGTTGTGCTCCCCTCATTTGAATAGAGGCAGTGGAGGCTCCACCCCAAGAGAGTTGAAAGGCTAGAAGACCACAAAGATGGAAAGGCCAGCCCACTGAGGGAGGGAGAAAAAAAACTGCTCCGGTTCCTCTGCCATAATTTCCTATCAGCCTATTCAGACAACATCACCAACAGCTTGGTCTGTGTGTGTGTGTGTGTGAGTGTGTGTACGGGAGCAGAGCAGAGAGAGAGGGAGGCAGCGCATGAGAGGCAGAGAGAGCGACGCACACAGAGAGAGAGAGAGGGAGAGAGAGAGAGAGAGCGGGGAAGGGGGAGGCTCCGTATTCTTTCACCTACCCCCCCGTCAAACCACAGGAAGGAGGGGCCAGACCCTAAGCTGCCAATCAAATCCGCTCGTGGCAGCCGGCATTATCTCAGCAACAAACTATTGACAGATTACATGTCAAGGAGTTTAGTGCTTGATTGAAGGAAGCCTTTTTTTTTTTATCTAGTTACTTTTCCGCTTTATTTCCCCCCCTCCACCGACCAACATTCGAATGACTTTCTAACAGAGTTGAGTAATATTATGAAAGTTACATGTCTGAGAGGATTTAACTTCGACTTCCCTGAATATGGTGAGTACTCTTCTTCTTCTTCTTCTTTTTTTTTCTGTCTTTGTCAGATATGTTTTATTAGCTGACAGTTGTAAGGTGTGCCTTTATCTCTGACCAAATATTCAGACAGAGGGGAAGTTGTTCATGATTAAACTATGTGCCAGGCGCGTACGTATACCCGAGCGTTGCGACACCCTTATTTATAGCTCTTTGACAGTGCCCAAAGGTGACTGCAATATCAAATATGATTGCCCGTTCCTCCGCCGCACGGCTCATGAAGCCGTGTTATATGCGGCACACATGTGGAGAAAGTTCACAAAGCAAGTTTCATTTTCTCTTGTCAGGGTACATTTCTGTTCCAGTGCATGAGAGCAGCATAACTCCTCTCCTCTGTCAGTCTTCTTTTTTTTGTTGTTGTTGTTGTTTTTACTTCATCCACCTTTTCCTATGCTTCTGTAGTCCTTTCATTTGATTAAATGTATTTGAATAAACCCGTGTTTGGCTCTAGAAACACAGGTACTGCTTGGACCCACAGAGGAACTGGTAATGCCATTAGGGTAACCTGAATGGCCCAAGGGTTTGTTGCCAAGGGGACAAAGCAAACAAACTGTTGTGTTGCTTATGCTGTCACACATGTAAAGGGAACGGGAGCAGAGCTAACACCTTTCCAGGTACTTCTAATTAGTGTGTATACAGTACACAGGTGTTTGTTACATTAATGCATGAACGCACCGAGAAATCAAAAGCATTCAGACAAATTACAAGCAAAACCGAACGGCGTTTAAAATGTCTGTTAATATTTTTTATTTTTTTTTGCCGTTTTTTTTTTTCTACAAACGCACCTTTTGTTTTAAATTTAAACCTGTAGCTGCCAGCCACTCTGTGCGTGTACTTTTACAAAGACTAATTCATCCTGTTGTAACCGGATTACGCCTCGTAGTTATAAGCGTCGTCCCTCCTCACACCACTTTACTTGAAAGACGGTTTCTTCTTTTTATTTTTTTTACCTTTGTGCTTTTAAACACGTCACATTTCACGGCCACATTTAGTTCTCAGTGTGTACTGTATGTGCGTGACTGTGCTGCATGCCCCGAGTGTCGTCTCCCTTTTATCATAAGTGTGTGTGTGTGTATTAATACTGTCTGTACATTTCATGTATATATATATTTATATATATATATGTATATTACGATGTATAAATGTCACTAGTCAGTAAGTGAACAAGAAGTTTTTGAAGGCGTTGTGGATTCTGTTTCACTTTGATCAGTCGTATCTGGCCTATTTTTGAAACGCCTTATTTTAAACTGATACAGGGTGAAAATGTTTAGCAAAGGTTGTGGTATTTTCGAGGAGCGTATTTCTAATATAATTTTAGAGGTTTTAAAATTAGGGAAAGGATTCTTTATAAATATAGACTCATATAGGCAAGATAAATCCTGAAACCGTTTGGAACAAATCTGTAATTCATACTTCAAGTAGACTTGGCTCCAGGCTGTCATTTTTAATATGTTAATTTGTCAGTTATGTACTTTCTCTCTCCGTATTTTATTTTTAAACCCCTTCTGTTTGTTATCTATTGCTCTCTATCAGCACATTTATAGCCTTTTCTGCTCTTTCACTCATACATGGCAGAAAAATAAAAAAGACTCTTAACCTGACATTTCTTATTAAATGAACCCCTGGTGGAGTCTGCAGCAGACCTCTGTGACCACAGAGTTTCACAAACACGTGCAAGAGACAGACGTGAGTGCTCGGGTTATTATGTCTGGTTATTTAAGGTGTCCTGCATTATAGTTTTAAAATAACAACAAACAAGTTCAACTGTTATCGTGACACACCCTAATTTCAAACTTTTCGTCAGCCAGGAAAATGTTTTTCTCCCCTCTTATGAGTCATAATGTTGATTGCCTTCTCCCTCACTGAGTTGTCTCATTAACCCTTTGTGGCCCTCTCCATCGTTTACGGCCTTCCACAAAACCAGGATGAAATGAGGGAGAAAAACAAGCCCAGGTCCGAGGGCCCTCAATAACCTTTTATCACAATTTAGCAATAACCTGAATCAATTTGATGTCTTAAGCAATAAAATATGCTGTTGCACTCCTATTTCTGCTGCTCCTTGGATGACAGTAAATTTACATTTTTTAATTAAACTAGCCGGAATTTTTATTAGGGGGCCGGGCTATGCTAATGGAAATGTTGTGTACAGCAGATTAACAGAGTTTTGAAATAAATTTAACAGGGAGACATTTGGAGGGGAAAAACGCGAGTCATTGTCTTTAACCTCTTTCATGCCGATTTCTCCTGGGGCATCCTTGTATTCTAAGGAGCCTTGTCAGGGAAGAGTGCTTCTCAGCAACGAGGTGATTAGTATCGCCTTGTCAACTGAGGGGAAAAAAAAAAAAAAAACGCTCACATTCGCCGGATTTATTTATTTAACACCCCTGTCCAAATTATGTCAAAAAAGGAGCTGTGCATTTAAATATAAAGAGTCTGAATTCTGTGTTTAAAGAACAGAACAGGAGCTGGATTTATTTATGTAACACTTTATATTTAGAAAAAAATGTACATCACTATATAATTATTTCTTCCTTTTTTTAAAAAAAAAAAATCCCATTTAAATTCTTCGTAGAAATTATAATGTATTTTCTCTTTTTCAAAAAGGGCCAACCACAGCAGTCAATGGCAGCGTATATGTTTGTGTAGTTTTATGGTCCGCTCTCAGCGTTTGATTGATGTTGCGCGAGGCTGTGTGTATTATGCCTGGTTTTAGCAGAGTGGCAGGGGTAGAGAAGGGGGGACACAGACAGCAGACAAGGGCAGGGGTGTGTGTGTATGTGTGTGTGTGTGTGTGCGCGTGTTTGAGGGGTGGAGGGGTGTAGAGGGGGGGCGAGTTAAAGAGAAAGAGAGGGACAGCTGAGTCCTGATTGAGCATGTGCCCAGTCATCAGACACAAACCACCCAACGCCGTAATTACCTTAACCCCCCATCTTTTAATACCCAAATCACACCAACTGGCCTTTTTTTCTTTTATTTTCTATTTTTTTTTCTTCCTTCTTCCTACTGGCAGGAAGAGGAAACATCAGAGATCAAATGATCAAATAAACTCCAGATGCACGTGGGCTGCCATGCATCTTGCCGCAGTAGCCAAAGTGTTCAGGGCTACTTGATATGGGCCAGGAGCAAGGCAAGTGGCATCACCACCCCCTTTCTTCACTCCTGTGCACTCATGCAGCGGCCAACACCTAATTAAAACCTCAAAGCTCCCCGTCACCAATCTGGAGTAATGGCCTAATTAATACTTGGTGAAGAAATATTCCAGAATGATAAACAGGTTGCACCTCTGGTCTTCATTGGCTTTATTATCTAAAATATAACAGATAATGCATGTTTGTTAAACTGTTGCACTAAAAACAAGG
>JASGAT010377333.1:0-10254 GCA_030220025.1 Chelon auratus | reverse complement strand
TATTAGAGATTCATGTCCTAGATCAAAACAGAAAATAATGAAATACCGCGGTAAATGTGCAACCCGCTTCTCGTGTGTGCATGAGAGGATCTGAACACTAATGAGTCAGCAGAGGAAGCACAAGTCTGTAGCTTTCAGGCTTTCTCCAGGAACAATACTCAGTGTAACAACACCAAGACACGTCTGCTGATAGTGTTACAGGAAACCTACTGTGTTGTGTTGAACTGTGTGTGACCTCCACCGGAGAAGAGGCGATCTTATTGTGTTATTTTAGTGTGGTGCGGCTGAAAAACTAAATGATCCACTTGACTCCCAGAGTGTCCAACTGTCTTAGCTCAGCGGAAAAGCTCGCCCTGAGTCAGCACTGTAAAAGCAGGGCCTGTTAATTGCAAAACGGGAACGCTCGGATGACCCATGCTCCCTGTGAGTCAGGATAAAAGACGTGTGCTGGCCGCCCGCCTTTTGACGGAGAACCGAGAAGACGAGGTCCTCGCTGTGCAACAAGTGTCGCACACTTCCTGCACCACACATCCAAGCCACAGCTGTGGGAACAAATTACGTAACACCCAAGACCGGGTTTAATCAGACGTGGATTAAGAAAAGCCTCGAGGTCAGCTACGACAAGCAATTAATAAGAGACGTCTTGTCTTGCAGGTCTCATGTTGTGTCATGTTTTTCTTTCACTTAATGATACATGCTCTGAAGTCATCATGGCGCGTGGAGCTGAGGAAGTGTGTGTGTAGAGAGTGAATCCCCGTTGAGCAATTAGGTGGCAGATGCGTGTGCCCTCCATTGCATACGTGCTGAATGAACAGACCTGCATGCTGGCATGACATGTTTACACATTAAACAAACCTGAAACAGAAAGCTGCCAGACAGAGACAACAGCTTGCATGCTGCTGCTTGTGCTGTCATGGGTGAGATGCTTAAAGTAAACACTTATTCTAAATGTCACATGTGATCAGAACAAAGTAATGTTTCATGGGAGCCTACAGATGAGTTCTATTAATAACAAGCAGTAACAACAAGTCAGGCCTTGCACGTGACACTTGTCACACAAATGTATAAAACAAGGCCCCTGTCTGTCTGTCTGTCTGAATGTCTGAATGTCTGTCTGAGTGTCTCTGAGTGTCTGGCTACCTTCCTCGTCAGCAAGTCATTCATTTAAGAGGACAGCACAGCATTACTCACCAAAATCCAGAAACTGCTTAATGGACAGCGGGGAGGGTGAAAACCTGGAGTAATACTCGATTTTGGGGTTGGCGTTTTTCAGCAGAGACGCGAGGATCCTCATCTTGAAAGTTTAATGATGGTCGCCAACAGAGTCAGAAAAAACGTTTCATCCCCGGTACCGTAGACAGACACACGGACAGCGCTGCTCTCCCGTCGGCGTCCACATTTCCGCCGTCCGCGGTGGACACGAAGCGACGCGACGAATAGATGCCCATAGGGTTACACGGCAGGACACAAACAAGAAGCCCTGAATGCGGCTTCCTGGGTCGACATTTCTGCACATTAAGAACAGCGCAGAATGGAAAAGCCAAGCGAAACAAAATGACAATTTCCTGTTATATATTTTTTTCAAAATAAAACTCTATAGACATTTTGCAACCTAGCTGCTTAATTAAATATAAAGGCTGAAACGAATACAACTTGTTTTTGTTAAATAACAATTTAGTATTTATTAGCAATACGAAGCATTTTATTAAAACAACTAACTATTCTCGTTTTTTCCGATGCAATTGTGATAATAGATTATTATTATTATTATATACGTATTCAGGCTGTGTTCAATAATAATACATTAATATCCTTTTAAAAGGCTTCAAAATTTTTAAACGAACTAAAATGTCATTATTATATTACATTTTTAATTGGTTGGTTTCTAAATCATTAAACTGCTTGTAAATGTGATCTTTCCATTCCTTTAAAAAATGCAAGAGTTGGTATAATAATGTGTAATAACGTCTAGATGTTTTATTTTGAAGGTTTAATCTCCGAACATCCGGCCCGTCTGGGATGGTCTGACGTCTCTCTTTTCTGAACACAACGTCAATTCGAAAACATGGACTCAACCGCACTTGGCCGAGGTTTGTTTATGCTCTGCGTTGATTGGCTAAAAACAAGGAAGTGACAAACGGCCTTTACCTAATTGGTCAGAGGTGTGTCAGTCAACGTCATTTACCTAAGCTTGTTTATCTGCTCAAACAGCGCTACATCTATGACATATATATAGATATATATCTATATATATTTCACTCCTGCATCGTTTTATGGTTGGTGCAAAAAGTGCAAAAAGGTTTATTTAGACAATTTGTATTCGACCTATTTTAAGGCCACGGTAATAACAACAGGCATGTATAATGCATTAGGTGTCTACCAGATTTAGGTTTCTGCTGCCATCTAGCGACTAAAAGCTTTTTTTTTTTTAAAAATCCTTTTAATTAAATCTAGTTAATCCAGTCTGCCAGGGTAATTAGATAGAAAACCTCAAATAAACGACACCACAAAGAATCTGAAATATTTTTGAAATCTCATCAGTTTAAAATGCTGACAGTGTACTTAAACATAGTGATATTACAGGTCCAGTGGTGGTTACAAAGAATGTACAGTTTATCATCGTGGATGCAGTAAGGCCTGACAAAAACAATGATATAAATAAGTGTTAAAGCCTTGTTTCAGGGTTTAAAAAATGGAAAGACCTGCATAAATTCATATGAATTAATCTTCCTCTGACATCTAATAAAAAATTGTGTAACTATGTGTAATTGCAAAAGGTGTCTACCACCAAGCATGCAAGTCAACATGTATATAAAGTCTGTTCTTCAATAATAAATCAATACTGAAGAAATGCTTAGGTTAAAAACTGCATCTCAACGTCTGAATCTTTTCCCTGTACTTAGAGTTCATGCAATTTTCTGAATCATTCTGAAGTATTTACTCCGAATTTCTTTGCTTGCTTCTTTTAGCCTAGTGTCATAAGAAGTGAGCACCATTATAGACGTCTAAGGTTTAGACAGATAGGCAGGTGTAAGACCAGCATTCACCTGATTTTTGTTCTAGGAGCAGGAGAGGAAGCGGAGGTTCTGCTCTGCTCGTTTCAGGTTCACGATTTTGATTAGCTAGCATCCTGGTGAAATCATATTGAGATTACAGACCTTTAAAACAAAAATACTACAATACAAGCTTCTTAAAAAAAAGAGAGGGACAAAAGAGGACACGAAGTGGATATAAGACAATTATCCAACCCTGATTCCATTGGTAAAGTACTGAATTACACAGCCATGTGAAACAAATAAGTACAGCTCATGGAAATTGTTCACGCCTTGATCCTCTTTGACACCATTAATAAAATGTATAGGTCAGCAACAGCATTACATTCAGGACATATATGACACATTTATGACAAATTCTGACATTATGACAAAATTTCTGATGATCAGAACCAAAACCATGTGTCAGAGAAACCCACAGTTTTAATCACACGATCTTCAGATGACTTTTACAGTTGTTACAGTCAAAGTTCATGTGTCTGTAAATAGAAGAGACAAGCACACAGGTGTCCAGAGAAAGTCCTCTGCTGTCCCAAAAGAAAATGAGGACAAACTACAAAGCTTTTGGAGTAATGCGCTCCGGACAGATGAATCAGGGACAGAGTTGTTTGGCCACAGCATCCATATCCACTGACCGACAGCTTTTCATGAGAATTGCCCTTTGGTGGTGGAAATGTTATGTAATGTTCTACGCCTTAGAAAGTGGTCAGCTGGCTTGATTCGACTAGGAATTCAAGGAGATTTTGAAGAAAGAGGAAATTGAAATGGAAGTGGACAAATCAACAGCATAATAGTCTCAAGCAGATGGAAAATCTACAGAGGAATGTCTCAAAAAGAAAGATATGCAGGGTTACAGAACGGCCCAGTCAAAACATAGATTCGAATCCCACTGACGGACATTTTTGCTGAGGTAAGTTATTTCTGATAAAGGTAGGGGTACTAGCTTTTGACGCCAAGGGTGTAGTCAGTTTTATCCACAGATAATTCCAAAGATTTTTGTTGAACTGAAAGGTATTGTCCGAGTTTGTCACTTTTATCCATCGGCTCCATTACCAAGAAGTGTTTGCTTGTTCAAATCTGTTAAACAAGTCCCAGCTTTCATGGAATGTACTTATTTTTTCACAGAACGACGTGCAACCTGAGAGTCCTGACAAACAGTCCCGGAGGGTGTTGGTGAACAAGCACAAAGTGAATTTACATACATTTCAAATTCAGATTAAATCATATTCATATAAGTGTTTTCTAATTAGATACTCGCAGAAAAGTAAAAACGGCACACACACATACACACACACACTCATTCAGTTCTCACGCAGACTCCTGCACTCTGACCATCTTTGTGTTTTCATTTTCATTGTCCTGTTCCTCTGCCGGTAAAGGATCGTATTGTCGCCGATACAGGAGCCGAGTCACCAGCGTGATTATGAACATCTCCAGGATCAACAATTGCTGACTCAGCACTGTGGAGACAAAGGGCTCGAGGTCAGAGGAGAAAGAGACAGCATCAGAGGAGACTTCATGTACTGAGTGGACAAACATATGGACGAGCGGGCGCATAGGCGGATGTTGACTCACTGTATCCTCTGGCTGCGGAGGAGAAAGGTGGAGCGCAGCCGATGGTTCCATTCAGAGCCAAGATGTTGATGATAGCTGTCTGGAGCTGGCTCAGGATGAGCACCAGCTACCAACACAAACAAACACACAATGCTATGCCTGATAAACACAATGCTGGAAACCGTAATACACAACCTCATATCTTGATAGAAATGTTGACTTAAAGCCAGCCAGGCTGTTGCTGGTAACTGTGTCTCAGGGAAATTTTTGTATCTTACCTGATACATGGCGTACTTGGGGATGATCTTGATTGTTCGCAGGGTAGTCCTCAAGTGCATGAACATGATTGCTACGGGCCACAGAGCTATGATTGTCAAGATGCCCACAAATGGGTTGATCCATATTGTAGCTCCGGTAATGCTCAACTGAAACGCAGTCACATACACACACAGTAGAGTCAGGGAGTTGTGGGTGTATGTGACAAGATAAACTTGTTAGAAACCCATAAAAATATGTTTATGGAAGAAATCCTACATTAATTATTTGTTTTATTTGTGTGTGTACGGATTTAGGTACTCAACAAAGCCATTCACTGTTTCCATCACAGTGAAGAAATGAATGAAGCTGTGCCAGGTGTCTGTTACAAATTAGGTCATGCAGCAACATGCAGCCGTGTGCATTTTAAGACCTGTTTAATAACACAACTAAGACCACAGCAAAAGCAACTCTCTGATGCTGTGTTTTTGCACAATGGTGCTTGAGATAAATGCTAACACCTGCATGCTAATATGCTAATGTTTCCCACGTTCAACATGTCAGATAGTTTAGTAAGTTAGCCTGCTACGTCATTTGATACTTTATACTTAATCGTTACTCTTTATCGTCATTGTATCAGCATACAACGGAAATTCAGGTTATTTCATGTGAATGTGTTGTTAATGTGATTTCAGTGTATCATTCGGGATGGTAACGGCTCAAGGGTAGAAGGTGCTTCTAAAGAATTTAAAGGACCAGCGTGTAGGATATTGTACCACCTAGAGGTGAGGTTGCAGACTGCAACCAACTGAATACAAAGAAGTAAAGGGCCCATTTTAACGCAATGAGTTGTCGTTACAGGTGAATATACACTAATGGAAACATAATTATGAGTACTTTATTCCGTTTTTTGCTAATAGGTCACCCTAAATCATACACACTGGTACTTTAACTGTACAAAGCTGGGAATGAAACACCAATTAGCAATCCACATCCATTGGGATATGCCATTGAGCATTTCTTGAACTTACGTCCGAGAGGTCAAAGTTCTTGTTTGTGTAGAGGACAATGGAGAGGATGGTGAAGACAATCTTCAGGAGAGCAAACTGGAAGGAGCCCAGCTTGAGCAGGAAGAGAGACCGCCTGGAGTTGAAACAGAGGAAACCGCCTTAAGGTAGCTGCAGATTGCACAAAATGATTTGACCTGTACACGCATCCAAAAATCATAAGTACAGTACAGAATTCCCTACTGGCTAATCCTAGACTCATACTGCAGGAAGTTTTGAACAATGTGCAGGATAGGCACATCTTTATTAGCTTCGGGCAGGTCACAGTTTGAACATTCTTGCACAACTACAACATTGGCAGTGACTCTGAGGCGGTTTGTGATTTCTTATAAACATACCCTAGTGTAAGCACCTGGGCATGTCTTTTCTTGACTATCAGCAGCACTGCTGGCAGCCGAACGAAGGTTTTAGAATGGGTATCTGTGCATTTGTATTAACAGAATAGCACAGCACTGGTAATGGGCACAT
This sequence comes from Chelon auratus, assembly GCA_030220025.1. Taxonomy (NCBI): domain Eukaryota; kingdom Metazoa; phylum Chordata; class Actinopteri; order Mugiliformes; family Mugilidae; genus Chelon; species Chelon auratus. The sequence goes on along the minus strand of JASGAT010377333.1, from coordinate 3,857 downwards.
CTGCAGGATGCCAGTGTGCAGACGTACACACACTGTAGGTTAACCAGGCAACCGGAGACACAAAAGACAAAAATAAGTGACCGCCGGCTATGTTTAAATCACACAGATCGATCAGTTAACTGTGACACCGTCTATGCAGCCAGAAAAGGGCATGCGGGATGACAGACAGCACGTCGCCCTCCGCCGACGGAGTTCAGTGACCGCGAGTGTGTTCAACTTGTGTTCGGAGAAAAGACGCATTCTCTAATCGAGTAATGCACTCGCGTGGCCCTGTGAATTTATGTAATATTCAAATAGGCCGAAAACAATATTAAAGCCACACGAAATGATCAAAGAAGCTGCACAGAATCTGCACTCCATCAGCTTTGCAGGATGTCTCAGTCACCACCTCAGTAATGCAGCGTTTACACAATATTAAATTAGGTAAATGTGAGATAAGGATTTGTCGCTCCCTTCCAGTCCATGGAAAATTACTTTTCTCCACTGCTGCCTTTACATACAGACAGTTATACTGAATAAAAACTTTTGTATGACAATTTTTTTAGTTCTTCCAGTCCAACAAAACACACATATGCAGACACTCTGCCAATAATAATGGGAGCATAGATCTAAATCTCATGTGCTACATTGGAAGCTGTCCAACACCCCTTTATCAACCTAAAGCTCTGCTTCTGTTGCGTGTTCATCAGAAGCTGATCACGAGTCATGTTAATTTCAGCTCTGAAGGCAGTAAAAAGAAGGAATGCTGAATTGATTTTGATAACCACACGCTGCTGGCCGTCTCGGGAAAATTTACCGTGTGATGGCCACGTGCGGCAGGCAGGGGCAGCAGCAGCAACAAGGCCCCGTGCTGATCCTCAGCTTGTGTTTCCCGGCGCGCCTCAGGAACGCCTCGTCGCCACCGACTTCTTCCAGCATCAGGATCAGGAACTTGAACACCACAATGGAAAAGTAGCTACGCAGAGATAAGGGGGTGAGAGACGGGAGTGACAGGCAGATAAGGGAGAGTTGAGCTTGGCACGAGAAGAACAACATCATTTGTGGGTTTCTGTAAAACTAGAATTCTAGATGGTCGGATAGCCCAGTGTGATATGAAAGGTGAGTAAGGGAGAAGGGAGGGAAAAAAAAAATCCTACCACGCAGAGAACATATCAGTAAACATGGTGGCTTTGGGGATCCACATCGCCAGGCACGACATGGTGCCAATCACCTGAAAAACATTGGAGAGGGATAAGTACACCAGAGAGACAAATACACCAAGTAAAGATGTGGAATGTCAGTATATCTGACTACAACGTGTGCAAAATAACTGGGAAGATTGTGTTCTTAATAGTACTCTTACCGGTGCTGCCCCATTCACCCACATGATGATAGTCTTCTTTCTGGCAGGCACTTTCCTATAGAGGTAAATGCATTCCTCTATAAAGACCAGCATGGACACAGCTGCCATGAAGGTGAGGATGGAGTACAAAATGATGCCAAAAATGTCCAAAGCTGGAAGGAGAGAGGGGAAATGACAACAAACTTCTTTAAATTTCACATTTTTTGGGATTGTGGTTGCAGAGTTTGTTTGCCAGATACTGAAACTCAATAGGATATTTGATTCTGTTATTAGGAAAGTATGTTGTCCTAAAAGTGTTTTCTCAGGATCTGACGTGTTGTAACAAAAGGCCCGGAGCTATGCTAGTGCCTCTAGGGCCATGTCCTCACCTATTAGCACTAGTACGCTAACATTTTCTAATTTGCCCTAAACTCAGAGTAGCATAGATGTTGATGAAAATGTCATTCATTAGTTAAATAGCTACAATGTTTTGTTGTGTGGCAACGAAAAGCTAAGAGGTTACCACTTTGCAGAATGTGTGTACCAAATTTCCCAGCTAATCTGCCAATGGTTGTTGAGAAGTTGCACTGAAAGTTACTAAGGTTGTGTAGCTTACTACATACAAGAAAAGTTAAGGGATCACAATGTAAGATATACCCTCTGCCAACCGGGAGCGTGCACCAAATGTCAAGGAAATCCTTTGATAAAATAAAACACAAAGGTAAATGTCGTGGTGGAGGAGGATCATCAAAGTCAAAGGGAAATATCCATAACTGTTCTGGACTCAAATCTAACAAAGTGCAAGTTGATGAATAGGTTGCAGGTGTTTCACGGTCAATTAAACCACAGTACATCAAATGAATAAAAGGAACAAGCAGCCACTGGTAGCCCATCACATACACACACGCATGGACTCTCATCCACCCTGATAAGTCAGGCTACAGAAGTCATACACACAACCTGTGTCTTCTAACACATCCTTTGTATATTTGATATATTTCTTATTTCTTGCTTAGACATACACCCATCAGGCATAATATTATGTCCTAATATTGTGTAGGTCTCCTTTGTGCCTCCAAAACAGTTGTGACTCATCTGAGAATGGACATGGGGGTGTCCTGTGGTGTCTGGCAGCAGAATGTTAACCACCAACCTTCCCTTTGTCAAATTCCGACTTCCTATGTTACTGTTGCAAGGTTTGACAAACAACAGCAACGCTGGAGTCCATTCCTAAAGTAAATCACTGAAAACCTATAGGCTAATAGGCGGTTTATACTTCTGCGTTAAGCTGACGCAGAGGCTACGCCGACAACGTAGAGCCTGCGCAGACCCTAGCGCCGTAACTGACGTGCATCTCCCCAGAAATGTAACTACGCGTTGCGGCGACGCAGACCGCGAGAGCTGTGACTGGTACGCTTGGTAGTATCAAGTTTTCCGGCTGCTTCTCCATCTGAAAGTTGATAGTGAACCAGAAAGTAGAACAAAAATGAAGCCGACTAGCAAAAAACACACAGCGCCGACTAGCGTTAATCTTGGTATTGAAGATGATTGGGGAACGACCCCTTTTTCCGTAAATAAACACTGACGAGCTAAAACTAAGATCTGATGCAGAAAACTATGATGAAATGTGTGCCTGTTTCTGTTAATGATACGGGACTGAATATTGGACATTCAATACACAGGATATCATCGCACAGGCCGACTGGCTTTCAAAATGTGCGTCCCAGTCATTGGATTAGATGAGGGTAGGCAATTGAAGTCGAAACCAAAACTTGCTAGCTGCAACAAACCCTGTGGCTACAAATTAGGTGGGAAGAAAACTGCGCATCACCGTCCATCACGGCAAGTAAGCTAACTGTGAAGTTAAATAAGTACTTTACATGTTACCGATATCACTACGTGAAGTTACGGCCTTCTGCTGCTCTTTGCTGACCGACACGCAGAAATATAGTTCCTGAAACCTTCTTGTGCACGCTACCTCTTTTAACTCTCTGTAATGTATGCTCCAACCTTATAAATGATCAAGGACAGCACAGCAGGCTGATATCTAGTGGAGTGGAGTGTCGATACAGCCTTACCTGGATTCAAATCTTTGCTTTAAGCTTAATTAAGAGAGAGAAAATTTAACGATTGCTGCTTTGTCTGAAGACGACATATAAAATAACTGGCAAAATGAATGTTGTCACTTGCAGTTTGACTAAATGTAATAATTAAAAGTAAAAAAAATTAAAGATAAAAACACTAAAATGTAAACAGCAAAAAGCTTTTTGGCCGGAGTTTTTGGCTGTTATAATGAACACTGCCCTGTATTCTATTCAGACTATGCCCAACAGCTTTGAGTCACCAAAACAATGGTTTACCTCCAAGTAATGGAAACAATGATACAAAGCAGAACAGTTGCATTTCTCATAACCCGGGGAGCGATTCCGGAGGTGGAAATTACTTACCGTGGCGTTGCGAGAAAGTAGCTGACAGAGCTAGCACAGGAAATACCTTCAGAGGCTGGCATCAGCAGACAAGTGGCCCCCCAGACATC
>JASGAT010377330.1:11105-30542 GCA_030220025.1 Chelon auratus | reverse complement strand
AAAAAAAAAACACAGGTTTGACCACCACAAACAAACACACCATGTCAGATTTACTGTGGAGAGACGGTGCTGTTACTAAACTTGATGATCAATTTCTTCCCTTTCATCTCTCTCCAAACTGTACTCCCTCTTCCCAGTCTGATCGAGCCTCCGTCATCAACAAGCTAATCATTGACTGATTGAGTTCTAATGCCAAGTGCAGGCCTGCTGACACTGAGCGTGAGATTCACACAACTGACACTTTTCACGCTTTTGCCCCACATGTCCATTTTATTATGGGTGAAATACAAATCCATGGCTTTGACCTTACAGCTGAAAGAGGACACTGCAGTCCACAGACAGACAAGACAGGACAGGCAGCAGCCACCCAATTCATATAAATGAAGACAAGAAATACACACAAATCTGTTATATAGTAATTTCTTCCAGTGCATACTGCTAAGAATAATCTCAGTCAGCTTCTCTCCCACACCTCTCGCTTTGCATGCATGCAAAGAGTTACTATGGTTACATGGATGCTCTGAGCCTTAAACGTTTTTTTTTAGGTAAGGATTACTGTATGTTAAATATGCATTCACAGTTTGTGTGGCTAAATCACACTGATGCTGCCATTGTTTTCACACCACTGATCTTTATTTTTATTTTTTGAGACAAGGACCAACAGAACCTACGGCAGGTGTGTATGATTCCAAGTTCAACCACACATTTTCCATTGCTTATTGATTGGATTTCCATCTGACAGCAGTCATTATGATTTATAAACCGACCAGGCACAACATTTTGACCACTGACTGTAGAAGTTAATAGCATTGACCATCTTGTGACAATACAATGTCCTGCTGGGAAACTTTTGGACCTGGCAGGCCAGACCAGGCACCCCCACCCCACAATGACACTATGACACAGGCATACACACAAAAATGGTTTAGGAACAACTCAAAAAACATGAATAACAGCACAAGGTATTGACCTGGCCTGCAAATTCACCGGATCCCAAACTGATCAAGTATCTGTGGAATGATCCACAGAGGCCCCTAACCTCAACCCGTAGGACCCAAAGGACCCCTCTAACAACATTGCGTTGCCAGACACCACAGGACACTCTCAGAAGGCTCATTTCCATTCTCCGATGAGAAGTAATAAGTAATTATGGTATGACCAAAGTAGGTAAGCCTATGTAGGGAGGAGTTTCAGGAGGAGCTCACCATTTCAAACAGACGGTCTCCACTGTTTCTTTCACAGTGGTAATGGAGCTGTTTATGCTGTTGCTACAACAGAAGAATGGGAACAAGTGTGGCAATTGAAGTCTTAGTAAAAATGCTGTTTTGTTTCTTCCTCTACATATTTATAAATGGAGGTAACTGCTAACTAGGCAGCTAAGCCTCTTAATTTCACAAATTAAACTAAACTCTTTTCTCAAAGGGAGATAAAACAACCTTCAATTGGAAATACAATGACACCACTGGCCCTTCACCATACAATACGTGTGCACTCTAGGGGTCGGTCTCTTGCAGTCATGAGAATGCCATCCCTTCTATGAAGTTAAGGCAGACATAGTGTGTTGTTACACTGCTTTAAAAGCTGTTGTTGAGGAGGGGGAGATATGATTGAGGTTCACAACTCATCTTCCATTAAGTCAATATTGAATCCTTTAGACAGTGGTTGTTTCTTATTCTTGTCAAGCTGATAAGCAAAGTCATTGCAAGTGTTTTCCAACAGCTAAAACACAGGTATACAACAGAATTAGGTTACTGCACTCACTGCAAGTACTTTGATTTATGCCATATAAAAATGTTGCAACATGTGGTTGTTCGTTTAGCTGTTATATAAGATGCTAATTGGAAATCACAGAAAAGGACTATAGGTGAAAGTAGAGCGGTTATTCATTGTTATGGCGAAAATACAGACTGCAGCTCTGCTGATCAGATTCTCATTGTAAAACCTTGTTATTGTGACATACCCTAGACAAAGATGCTCCCGGCTCACTCAATTACATTTTAGATGGCAGTTAAAAGTCACCAAAACATTCTTTTACCAAGACGCACCGGTTTTACAGTGACACTTTGTCTCGGAGTGTTGAAATCCTGCTCAGTGCGTTGATGTACGATACTGCAGGGAGTTCTGCTGGAGTTCATTACTATGACTTATACTGTGAAAAGATCCGTTCTCTGCTCTAATGGACATTCCACTTGAATTACACCAGCGTGCTGCTCAACAGTAAATACTCTCTAATACCTGAACTGGTGAGTGTGTTTGTGCCCGTGTTTGTTTGAGCCAGAGAGAAGTTCGATAGTATATCTACTAAATTCCAGCCGATACGCAGCCTGCATGAAATATAAGCTGCCATAATGACAAATTGTTTTTTGCATGCTCGTGTGTGCACCGGTGTAGCTTTGTGTACAAGTCTGTGGGTGAATTTTTGTCGGTGCAATAGATTCTGCTCCCCATATAATCAAGCCTTGCTCGTGTGGTTTGTGTGTGTGGGTGCGCGGGAACGTGTTGTGCGATTTGCACGTGTCACTCTTGTCACACATGAGGTGCGAAGGTTCCCCTCTTAATTACCAGCAGTGCAAAAGCTTTTGGCGTTTGCAAATGCAAGACAAAGGGGAAATAAACAGTTACCTGTAGTAGCACTGATAATACCAACAATGAAATATAATAAAACCTAATCTACTTACAAAATAAATCATAGAACCTTTAATATTATTTCATTACAGCCTCCAGAATCGAACACTCCTCTTGAATAAATCATTATTTTTCTCACCCTTGCAGCCAATTAAAGCACTATATTATTGAGCCTCTGCATATTTGTAATCACTAATTAGCATTTTAATATTGCACCGTTACACAGTATTAGGACATGTGAATGTGAATATTAATGTCACTGTGCTCCTAGTGTGCTAATCACCTCCTCATAGAAACTAAGGACAACAGAGTAGCTCTGTGTCAGGAATCTAGGTTTAAGATCTACCTCATGGCACAACCCCTGCAGACACAGCATTACTATTTATGCCATCAGTTCAGAAACCTCAATATCTCAACAGATCCCAACTCTAATTAAAAGTTTACCGAACTTCTTTCGTGCACACAGTTTTTTCATTTACGTCCTGTACAGTGAAATGAAGTCTGACACAAACTAACTGTGTGTGTTTGGGCCAAATAACCAATGCAGTTTGGTGTCTACATGTGCTGATAATCAACTGGCATTTGCAGCTCAAGAGCAAATTATTATCCCGTGTTATTACTACATGTTGTTCTTGGGAACAGTTGCTCTTTAAGCCAGATGCTAACATCAGTCTTCTAACATGCTGATGGTTAAGAGGAACCGCGTTTACCACATTACCTCTCACCACTCGCGCCAAACATTGCTGAGGTTTCTACCGGACAAGGTTTGGATCCAGTCACAAATTCACAGGTCGAGCTGACTGGGAGCATATCCACAAGCCTCACCGCTTTAGAGGTACCGGCCATAAGAATCTGGCACATGTCAAAGACGCTCAGGTCACTACATCTTCCCATTTCTCACCAGCCAACTGTTCAGTTAATAAACCACCTGTTCAGAGCAACCTCAATACTTTGGTTCATTGTTGTACATGACAAAAAATAAATAAATGCTTGTTTCTCTACATGAAGTTAAAGTAACCAAAAAAGAGGTGACTCAAAGAGGTGGTTGAACTTTCACAGGGTCCAGCAGAAAGAAACAAGACCTTCTCAGTATCTTTTCTGGGTGTAACGTGGCTTCTATTCTCCTGCCAGATAATAATAAGGTTTGTGTGAGAAAGAAATAGGAACGACAGCATATGGGAAAGAAATGCATACATACACTGATCAGCCACCACATTAAAACTACTGACAGGAGAGGTAAATGGTATTGACCATCTTGTGACAATACAATGTTCTGCTGGGAAACCTTTGGACCTGGTATTCGTGTAGATGTTACTTAAACATGTACCACCCACCTACACCAGAGCAGGCACCCTGTAACAATGACACTTCTTGATGGCAGCAGCCATCCCCAGCAGGTTTAGGACAACTCAAAACATGAAGAACCGCACAAGGTATTGAACCTGGCCTCCAAATTCACTAGATCCCAAACTGATCAATCTGTGAGTTGTACTGGAACAAGCCTGATCCACAGAGGACCCTCCCCTCAACCCATATGGCCCAAAGGCCCCCACTTACAACATTCTGTTACCAGACACCACAGGACACCCTCAGAAGACCCATGTCCATTCTCTGATGAGTCGGAACTGTTTTGAAGGCTCAAGAGAGACCTACACAATATTAGGAAGGTGGTCAAAATGTTATGCCTGATCAGTGTATAAAAAAGAAAGACACATACAGTGTGTAGACACCGCACATTCAACAGAAGCTGCCGAAATGTAATTAAACTGCAACCTTGCACGAAATAATTCAATACTTTAAAACCATCCAGTAACCTCCTAACCTAATAATCCCGTCAACCTCACAGCTGCCAGCTGTTGTCAATACACCCACAGAAGAAGAACTGTTAGTTTTTACTCTGGTGAACTGGTGATGATGTGACCTCCCATCTGCTCATCATCTGATACTAAGACGAAGCAATTACCCAATTGTACCTTTTATTGAATTTTGTCATTTTTGTGTGCCTGTCCAGGGATTGGCAGCTACTAGCAAAGCGCACATCTTCTAAACCTTGAACTAAAACCATTACTGTATACAGTTTGTGTCATCTGGTGGTCAAGTGTTCAAGAAATAATAAATTCTCAGTGTACATAGAGTATATTGGGGTGTAGCAGTTTCAAAGGGTTATTGAAAGTTACTCTGCCATAATTTGATCCTACAAATAATGGCAGGGTAACAACTCTAGAAACAAAATTAATTTTATCAGACAAACAATTTAGGAAATGCTGAACGGTAGACTGTATTGAATTACTGAAGCTATTGGAACAGAGACTATCCCAAAAATTTCAAGCTGACTCCAGCAGTTTTCATTATGGTTAAATCAGACTCTGCTAAATTTAATGCGCTAGATGCATTAAAAATGGTGTACCACAGGGATCCATTCTAAGGGCCCATTTCATTATTTCTAATGATCTACTTTTTTGAATTTCTGTTCCTATTATGTTACACTTAATGCAAATAAAAAATGGATGACCACCTAAGAAACACATTTTGCACCTACTGTTTTGGCTAACGAGTTCAGGTATCTGTAATATTAAGATAGCACTTGGAGGTGACGTTTAGGAGAACACCTGTAAACGGTAGAAAAGGTAGAACTCCACTGTAGACAGCTATAATAGATCTAAAGTGCATCCAAGACAGTATATCTGTGTAAATATTTAGTAGAGTAAGATTTATAAAGGTATAAAAATGGGTTTAAAAGTTTAAATACACGCCAAGTGCCACATAGACTCCATCTCTTATCCTTCGCCTTTTATCAGTAGTACACACAGAAACACATGCACACACAAACCTAATGTGACCTTTGAGAGCCAGCAGTAATTTAAAGTTGTTAAGATACTGATCTGTCTTTCAAGATGGCAAGAGAGCAGGATGCAACTCAACAGTTTGACCGTTTAAAATCTGTGTTCTGCTCTGTATTACTGTGTGAATAAACAAGATAGTGTATTAAATGGAAAAAGTAAAACACATTATTTTTTTGTGTGTGCTGTGTATTTATTTTATTTTATTTTTTGTGCGTGCTTGTATCTATGAGCTTGTGCCAGTATGCGTTTAGGCTATTAACATGCCAGTCAGTGGGTGACAGAGATGGATGTTGTGGGCTTACTGCGATCAGATCACACTATGGGAGAAAGAGAGAGAGAGAGAGAGTCAGAAAGGTATATATTATTGCAGAGCTGGTAGAAATATGGAATAAATGCATTAGCTTGTGCGTCCTTGGTAGCTCTATTGATTTTTACTTTTTCACAAGGGCATCTTCTACCAGTTGTTATGACTGAGAAGGAGAATTGATATAGAGTGCATGTCTCAACATCTCCAACTTTGAACAAATATTTTTTTCCAGATTTTTTATAGATGAGCTGTGATCAAGCCTGGTAGTATATAGTATTAATGTAATAAAAAACGTTGTTAATGTATCATTTGCTATATATTTTTTTTTTTCCAGGAAGTTAATAGTTCAGTTTGTTGCGTCGAATTAATAAGTTATTGATAGGATAAATTATATATGTCTTATTGTAGGCTTGTCTTGATACACTTCATATTGACAATGGAGATTTACTAAAAGAAACCTGTTATTATGCAAGATAGTACTTTGTTTTAAGGCATTTACTTCACTCTGTTGAATCAAATTACTAAATGAGAAAAATAACAAATGAATGCAGAGTTTTAGTCCAAATGTGGGTGCATTCTTTGAAGAGATAACGGGGCCACGAGGAGATTTTGTAAACAAAGCAATGACAAAATCACTCCCCCCCCTCACTAACAATTCAATGAGCTAAGTGTTTTAAAGGATGCATTGTCCACAGCATGGATGCATTAAGGAGAATGGATACATCACTCAAAGAAGGCACCGACTCATTTGGATAAACAATCTGCTCCCCTGGGCCAAAATAAGTTTTCTATTTTTTTCCAGTTTCCTTCTGCAAATACAAATTAGTGATTTCGTAAGCGGCCCCACCTGGAGGTTCCAGCTTGGCCTATAGATACAGATATATATATAAAAGAAAATTGATAATCACATCCCTAGGTACTGGAGAAGTTTTTGGAGAAGTTACAAACTAAACCTTGCAATCTTAAAAATAATTCATAACATAAAGATGATACATGTTTCATTTCTAATAGTCGTCTTTGGGAGGAAAAACATTTTGTGCTGCAGGGGATTTTTTTTTTTGTTGCACAACTGCAGAGGCCTCAGGAACACATTAGTAGCGAGGATGAGTGAGGCAACCATATATAGGTTTCTTAATAACACCTAAGGTATACTTCTTGCAGTCTGCTCCATTACCTTTGTTGATGCATTGCTGCATATCCTAGTATAACACTGCTATCTATAGGTCAGTGGAAAAACAGTGTAAATCTTTTTGATTGTATTGCATCTTGCATGCATGAGGATCAACTAAATTCTACAGGGAATCTTTAAAATTCTTACAATTGCAGCTCACATTTGATCGCTTCTGCTTGTACTGACTGAGCCACAGGTCTCAGATCTATCAGCAGTAATCTATAGTTTGTTTCTGCCCATCTCAGACCTTGTCTCTTCACTGTGCAAGTAGCCACTTATGTGACACATGGCGCTACATATTATGAAGTGCTGACAGGAAATGAAGAAGGGTATGTAAACTAATACTGAAACATGAAATCCACTCCCTCTGCACAGTGACCTACTATATATTCGCTAAATGATGCTTGAAAATCTGTGGCACGATATTCAGAGTAGCAACTAGAAGTTTCCATAATGGAATGAGAAGAGTAGCACTGGTTTTGTTGTTGTTATTTGCCGTCGTTCAAGTGCTTTGGAAACCGATGGATTCAAAGCAGAAAAGAAGATATCACATATAGTAAGTGGACTGTTACAGTGCATGGAGTAAGCAGTGACCTTATAGCTCATCTCGAATGGAACTGAAGGAACCATCATCACAGTGAACACAGTTTTGACGTGTTAAGAATAATCAGCATCACTTTCTCTCAGCATTAAACCTTTCTAAGATTTACGTTTTAGACTGGATATAACACGATAACGTGTAAGTGAAACAATACTTGGTTGGAAGGCAAGACAGAGGGTGAATAAAAACTCGACAAAGGCAAAATACAATAAGTGATCTGTCCTTTGTTGACGCATGATTCGTGTTTGTGCTTGTGACTGTCGCCGTTTTATCTAGAACCTGTTCTGTTCTGGAACCCTGGAACACAGGGACACAGCTGCTGCAGGGCCTGCTGTGTTCTTTTTTTGTTTCCTCAGCTACCTACGAAAAAATTTAGTGTGTGTCAAAACCCTTTTTATTTTGGACAGAGCTTTAAATTGCAAATATTCGGTTCAAACTGGGGGCAAACACTGATATCGGAAGGCAGGTTTAAAAAACATGCAAAATGTAGCATAAAAGATACAAAAAACTGACTGGCATATAGACACAGGGGGAAAGCCTGGACAGGTTTAACACTGAGAAGTATCGGCAGACAAAAGGAAAAGAAAATCGCAGGAACACACAAGTAATGTGAAGAAATAAACATGAACCAAGGAATCAGAAGGGAATCAAGACTGGAATCAACTGGAAAGCTTGATTGGAAGGAGCACAAAGACAGTTTAGGAAATGAGACTATGGGTATATACCGTAGACTGAAAGGACTGAATGGATTAAATAACATGTAGGTTCCTGAACTAGAATGGAACCAGTTCCACGCTGGTGGAAATGCTCTTTTGTGGAGGCAGTATTGGATGGTTCCTGCAACAAAACCAGTAAGCCCCAGTGAGCCACTGTCCTTGAAATCTTCTCTGTTTGAAAATCAGCCTCAGAAAAAGCTTAAATTAAGTTTTATCAAAAGTGTCTTAACATTTTCTTTACCCAAGCACAGGTCATTTACGAGTCAGTAAATGTGTATTTTTTCTCCCAGTAGTTATTCTGTTGGCCCTTAGCTACAAATACCATTGTTATCACTAGTTTAATGCAAATATGAGAGAATTAACAAATGCTTAAGCTTCCACTGTGCACGAGAGATTTGGAAGAATCCCTCTATGCCACTCATCGTTAATCTATGACACAAACCAGAGAAGATGTTCTGAAGGCTAGAGATGACCAACTGAACACTTCATGATGGGTTTTCCTTGCATGATTTTCAGATGTCTGTTCTACTCAGATTTTTTATTTTTTTTTTTTTTGCAATGAACTCTACATGCAAAGCCTACAACTCATGAATAGTAATTCATTCTTTAAATCAGAGTACATGACAACACGTCATCTTAAAATGGATCCATATGGCTCTTTGTTTCTAAGGCATCAAGTGTGACTTGGTGCCTCGTGGCTTGCGGTTTACTGTTTCCAGCCATCTACCAGCCTCCTACTGGGGTTGCTTCACGTTACAAGACTTTGTAACATTTCCTCCTGCTTAAATTTATCATGTGGAGAATACAAATCCACAAAAGTGAGTGATGGCTGTGCCTTTTTCCTACCACCAGGCTGAGCAGATGTTTAGCTGCTGGTTGTGATGACTATCGCACAGCGTGATAATAAGGTCACGTCAAGGAGCATTTGGACGCAGATGTCTGCAAGCTGTGTGTGAGTGTGCGGGTGTTGACCCGAGGTTTGCCAAGTGGAAAAACTGACATTCCTGCATTCTGCCATACAAAGCGCTATACAACTATCTACACCTTGTGCTGTTCTTCATGTTTTTTTGAGTTGTGAGTGTGTTTGTACCACAGATATAGTACAGTTTTGTAGGTCCATATGGTAACAGTGGTTGGAGAGATTTGTTGCATTTTGATGACTTGTATTTGAGACCTGTGTTGACTTGTGTTTGCTACAACAGATGTTTCACAAACACCCTCTACTTGGTTAACTGCGAGGTTGAGGTTTCTCTTGTGTCAAATTTTCAGTGAAACACAAACCAGTCAGTGCAGATGAACAGGGAATGGCATAACGAACTGCAAATGGCATATCACTCATATTCTGATAAGAATTGAGTCCGCCTACGACAGGCTAATAAAAACGACCTTATCAAAGCCAAACAACGGCAGCAATTTAAGGATGTTGATTGCTGTTAAAGAGTAATCCCAGCACAAGTCATCAAGCGCCGAATGCATATTAAGTGAATTGCAGACACTCGGATGATTAATGCTCAACCCAGAAAGGTGCCATTTACGATAATGCCATTCATGTTTTTGTGCAGTCTATGCCCTGCAAAATAGAGCTAAACAGCCATAGAGTACAAAGATGAATGGATGCAAGGAGCAATCCTACTACATAGCGACATTAACTTCAATTACTTACATGATTACTTGACATTTAGTGTGTGCTACTGCACTGCAGCTAAAGGGTTAAATTTCATCAAACCAAAGCAGATTACATAAATACTTCCACCCTGCAAAGGTTTGGAGGTGCCACTGCAGTGCAGATTTATGACACAAAGATCCCCAAACATCCCAACACAAAAAAAAGTTAGGAAGATTTCCATATTTCAAACATATCTGCATGACAGGCATGTTAATTTGCTTCCTAATAACATACATTTTCCATGGACATGAAAGGTCACATTAATTGACAAGTGATGCCCTCAAGGTTCAGTCAACCAAAGGCAGGAAGTGCTACTGCTAATGTCTCATTAGGCCTCTTCCTATTTTTATTACACTTTGCTTTGCACTGTGTCAATAATAAACACATTGATGTATTATGCCAAGTATTCAAATCAAATCTGAATGTTTGTTTTAATGAACTATTCAGACATTTTAATGTTAAATGACAGCCTGATATCAATGCAGTAAGATGTACTGGAACCAAGATCCACATGTGTGGTACACATACTCATCGATTAACATCCCTTTGAGTGCTGCATTAGCTTTCTTACATAGGAAGGCATCAATTAATATCACACACGCCACCATGACCAACCATAAATACACACACTTCAATACACTCGAGTGAATCCATACCAAGATATCAATTAGTAACAAACACCCTTTAGCGCGCCGTACGGAGCACGCCAATTATCACCAAGCACACTTCAGCGAGCTTCCACATGAAGACATCAATTAACCTTAAACACAGAGTGCTTATGGTTGTCAGGGACAGTTTGGACTGAAGTGGGTCCTTTAACTCAAACATTATAGCATTACAGTGACGAAGCACAGATTGCTTTTACAGAGTCAACTTAAATAATTTCATGTGCCACTGCAGAACTTGTTTTCTTTCTTTTTTCATTCCAGTCTCACCAAATTAACAACAAACAGACCCTTTTAAATCCCACGTCCTGACTACGTCATGGCGGATAGCTGGAGGCAAAAACCACAGAGCAAAATAGGCGGCTGCTATTATCAACAAGTTATTCTGGTGTGTAGGGTGACATAATCAGAGGAGTACGATTAATAGCTCCAAAACTGAAATTGTATTGCATAATAGCTGCACTCTGAGTCAAACAGATCGGAAAAACTGCAGTTAAATGGAATAAAACAAAAGGATTGGACCAAGGCGATCATCAAAAATGCTTGTGTGTGTGTGAGAGTATGTGTTCACAAATTAGCATTTGCTAGCTCCCGCTAGAAACCTGCTAATGTTGCTAGCTAACACAGCTAACAACATTCTGCTTTACATTAGCCTCTTAGCCATTAGTCTGTATAACAGACACCATTTGCATTAGCATATATTATCGCAAATAACACATATGTAGTTAACTTTATAAGGTTGCCAAATACGAGGTGTAGGTTACTTACCGTGCGGTTAGCTGTCAAGATGTAGCTGCTGGTTCTGTTCACAATAACCCAAGCCTATTGGAGGAGCTATCCTAGCCAGCCTTCCCGCTAGCTAGGTAGAACTTCGGCTCACACAACACAAAACTCATATTGACTCCAAACTTTTTCACAGTATGGAAAACATTAAATACACTGGTCTAGTTGGCTGTAGCTTGGTGGCAAAGGTAAATGGGCTAATGCTCAGCATGCTAAAGCTACATTATTCTCTCAGTGACCTAGCACAATGGCCAACTTATTAAGTGTTTGCAACAAAAAAAAAACAAAAAACAACAGCTTTTCACATGTTCATCATGTCCTTTTTTGCTAAGATTAAAATAAATTGGTAGTTAAAGGACACACTACACAACTTTATAAAAGTTAATTTAGTTACATTTTTGACCTTTCTGATTACCTTTAGCTGTTTTGAAGCTCCATACCTGCAAAAGGTGAGTGCTAGGCATTCCAAACATGGCATCCCTTTCAAATGGGATTTAACAACAAGACATTTTACTTTCTGAGCACATCTGCAATGACTCTCTGTGCTGTTTAATGAAAGTTTTATGCACTCTCTCTGTTGGCGTCCACGCTTGTCGTGTCTCATTTGCAAAAAGCTGCTGTTTAAAGTGCTGAATGTACAGTGTAATGACTCGTGCAACATGCTGTTCTATGCCATAATCTAACCCACTGTGTAAATGATCCCGCTACATGTAGGATTTCCATTAATGTGTCATTCTAATGACTATACTTGGATGTATTCGTGCGCACTCTCTATGGCCGGTGTGATTTGCTCCACATTTGCATTTTCCATTATTTCCCCTGTCTGATGCTTTTAAAGTGTTACTTACTAGTCCGCCATGTAAATTGCTAAAGCGTACCAGATGTAAGCCTGAAGCAGATCCCGACTGCTGCACACTACTACACTGATAGTCATGTTTTTGGATGCACTGAAATGTAGCCAGACGTCGCTGCTGATTGGGGAAATGAAAAGCATGGCAGGATTTTTTTCTAGCAGATTTCAAGGTAAAAGACTCAGTGTACCTCTGTGGATGTTTGTGGACAAGTCCTAAACAAGCACCAAGCTACTGCTAAAGAAAGGCAGGGTTTTTCAGACACTTAGAGAACCGGAGAGCTGTTACATATACATCCTTGTTTCGTCTGTAAGTCATGCATGCATACAATAATACAAGACGGCAAAGGCATACAGAGACCGTCCTGCTGAGGGTTTGTTGCTATTGGACTAATTGGAAAAAAAAACACCTTAGCAAACATTATATGTGGAAACAGATGCACTAAATATATTTGTTATACCTTACCCACACTAACCCACACAATGCATTTTGGTGAGATACTTAATTTATGGTCATCAAGCACTGTGTTCGGACCAACCGTACCCCTGGATGGGCTACGGCAGCAGGATACCATGCTGAAATTCAGTCCTGTGAGCCAGGAAGAGATGGTAACATGGCCTGTTCCTGAAAAGTGTTTGGTGAGTGTAAATTTCAACATCTTTGATTAAGAATATCCAAAAGCACAAGAAAACTTGCTTGAAAATTCCATATCCATATATAACACATGCTCTATGTACATAATTCAGCAACCTTGTGTGTAGTACTGAAAAACTGCTTATACAGGTAACACCTCCCCATGGTTTGACTAGAATATTCATACAAACTTCAGGGGTGAACGCAGCCTAATGCAGTGGCGTTTATCATACATTTTAGAGTTACGCCGCCATGCAGGGACAGAATTGTCCTTGCCATGTCAGAAAACAAATGATTTGCCGTTTTAAATTGTGGATGTTTTTGTTGTATTTCCCCTTCTGTCAAGCCTAAGTCAAAATCCTGCATCCGCCATGTGGGTTTTGACAATCGGAAAGCAGCTTATTTTGCATTTCCCAGGTCTGCTGCAGATATATAGTGTACTCACATGATTTTATTGCCAAATAAATTCCGGAACAGTGGGATTACATCCAACCAAGTCAGTGATTCAGCTCCGTGAGAGCATTGGTTTGAGCTCCTTTAAAGCCATATTGACTTGGTCATAAACTGACCATAAATCCATAGGCTTTTAATAATGAGCCTATGCCTTCAGCTGACAGGAGCATATGTCTTTCTCTACGGCTCGGGGAAACCAGCAGGACTGTAATGGTAAATACAATCACAAGTATTAGGATAGTGATCTTAAGTCATTCTGTGTTGATGGTGACAGTGATAAATTTAACTTTAAATCGTGACTGTAAAGCAGAAGACCCAGACTGTCAGTGCTTAATCACAGGTCAAATCATTGTAAACCAGTTCACTGTCCACACACTGAGCTTTACTGTGTCTAAATGAATTAATAATGCTATTTTAGCGCACAACCAGAACAAGTTGCCCAAATGAAAGAATTGTTTCACCTAGCCACGTATCCCATTCTCTTCTCTGAAAATGCTTTATGCACAATATATATTGCGCATCCAGTATATAGTATATATAAATGTATAAGGGCTCAAAGATCTAATGCACTCACCATAAGCCCTGCTCAGAACACGAACGTTTTAATGAAAGCGCTAAATTGTAAAAGCAAGTTAAAACCCATAACCACTGAAAGGCAATTCCATAATACTTGGCAAGTAGCAAAGGCAGGCAACGCAGCATGGCTTGTTGATTGAAAAGTCCCATCAGCAATATGAAAAGAGTTGCTGCATTTTGTCAGGGGTGCCCAAGAGAGAATATTTGTCTCCTTGGTACCTCGTTGTACAGCTTTTTCAGCCCAGACACAACTTTTGTGCAGTGAAGAAGGACAAAACTACACTTAATCTTCTCTAAGGAGGATACAGAGGAGCTCTTAAGTGTGAAATGGAGAGATCGAAAAAAAAACAAAAAACAGACTACATTTATCTAAATCCAATTACCACTTTCCAGGTTTAAATTCATTGCAGTTTGTGAAATGCCACATTAAATAAATTCCGTTTAAAATATGTTACCCCATTAACTTCAACTGAATTATCTTCAGTAACAATAGTAGGCCTGCTAAAGTATGAAGACAATGGTGTCCAACAACAGCATCTAGATGTTACAATTACCATTATATCTTACTGCACAAAGACCTTATTTTGGTTTCCGTTCCTACTCAGATAAAATAGACCTAAAGGAAGAGATTGACATTTTGAGACATATGCTATTTTGCTGTCTTGATGAGTATCAGAGGGGTAATCGTGGTATTCTAGCTAAATACAGTAAATAGTGTATGAAACAACAGCAAGCATCCAGTTGGCTTTTGTTATTGCAACTCCTCAAAATGTTGAACACCTGCTTTAACAGGGAGTTCCTAGACATGTTTTAGCTTCTATAATATGCTTTAAAAAAAAAGAAAAAAAGAAAGACTGTAATTCAGAGCAAAGACTCAGCTGAAGCCACTTGCATTGAGCAACAAGGTACAAGGTCAAGTTCCTTTTAATTTAAGTTTGCAATAAGAAAGTCTCCACTCATAACTTAATAAACGCTGGTCAAGTTACACTACTGTTCGGGTAGAAGGCTTTTTTTTCCCCCATGTGGTGTGTCGCAGGAATTGTTGCACCTGAACCTGTCAAAGAATTCAATTCAACATTGCAGCATTCATTTATCATTTATCTATAATATTAAGTTTATCTCACTTTTCTTGTTATACTACAGGCCACGTGTGCAATATTGATCATATCAATGTTAAGTTTTTATGCATTTTCTAAGTTTAAATTCACGTGGGATTTTTTGCTATAGTGAAGATAAATGTTCGGGGTATTCCGTGTTAGAGTGAAATGTCCTTGTCTGAATTGTTCCCCTGCAGGGGGAAGCGTGCCAAAAACCCTATTACATTCAATGCATGAAGGGCAGCAGGGTGGCACGCTGCGTCTCGTAAAATCTTGCGAAGTGATCACAAACTCGGGAGCTGAAACCCTGTACTGGCACAAAATGTGTGAGGATGCGTATTTTCACATGCAATCTGTAGTTCTGCATAATGGGGACCACGTAAGATGAACTAAAAATAGTGGCACCAATCAGTTCGAAACGTTTTCTGGCAGATTAGAAGTATAATCCATGTATATACTTGTCCGCCATGATACCTCCACCTTCTTATTCTGTGCTGCCTCACTGTGCCGCTTGATCCAAAACATCAATCATGTAAGAAGGGCTTCAAACAGAAGGCAGGGTGAATGCGTAGCTCGGATGCGTGTGTTTCTCCAAGGGACTGGTGAGAAAGCAAATTATGTATCTGACAGCTGATGCGATTTTAAGTGCTTTGGAAAAATCATATCCTTCAAGGAATCAGCCTGAATAATGAACAGCGTGCAGCGATATGACAACACGGAGTGAAATTAAGCACGAAGAGGAGCTTCACGACGGCCTTTTTCATCCTGATTTGAAGCCAAGATTCTGAACGCACGTCTCTATCACAGTCCATATAACCCGCCATATAACTCCAATTAATCGGATGGGGTTTTATTTCTTTAGAAATCGAAGGTCATCCGACGCTTAACAAAAACAGATTCCATGTGACAGCCGGCTGGATGTGCAAATGGTGTATCTATGGCAAGCAGATAAAACAGCATTTGACTCGCTATTTATTTATTTTTTGCTTAAGCTGCCAAAACATGACATTTCTTTTGTGATTAAAAGAGACACGCTGCTATTCGAGAGTCTGCAGTTAATGGTAGTTTTATGGTCCATAATTTCTTGTGATGCTGGCAAGCTGGGTTTCAAAAAATGTTGGGTGACCTTTGGTTAAAGTGAACTGATGGAGAGACAAGTCGAGAATTCGTATATACACACAATTAGACAAGGAAAGGTGGTATGTTGAGGTTTTTCCATAAACTTTATCTGCATTTAAAGTTGTACTTCAGGCACATGTGACCTAGATGATATCTTGGTGACTCTCTTTGAATGAGAGTGAAGTGAAACCATCAGTTTTTCACTATTACCGACGTTATCTTTCAAATTACAGGTAAACAAGCCGAAAGTCGCGAGGTCGAGACGACATCATCCAGGTCAGAAGACATCATCTGGGGTCTGTAGGTCAATCTATAGACCCCGAATGATGATAACAGCTAACTCCGTACTCAACGGGGAATAGCACTAGCGTACGATAACAAAATATTGGTAAATTGAACGAGTTTCGCGGCAGATAATGCGCTATTTAGAGGCTGCGTTTCGGTGCCCCAGTCACTCCCACTATATGGACACACGCTGTTCTAATTATCTCCCGAATGAATAAAAATTATGGTGAATAAACGACCATATTTTATGCCAGAAATAAGGTCCAGGTTGTAAAAACAGTAGTTCCCCTTTAAGGTGGCGACGAGTAGCTGAATGCTAGCTCATAAACTATTCCAAACAAATACATGATAACGCTATCATTGACCACACAAAGGAATATGGAAAATTATCTGCCGTCAATTAATCAGAAAAAACTTTGAAAAGAAAGATACAACAGGCAGCTTAGTAAAGACTCTCTGGTGGCACAAAAACCAAGTAAAGAAATGCTTTAGCTAGCAGCCAAAACAAGAATACAATAAGTTTAAAGAGGTAAATAAAAGTTTCAACATAGCTGCCTCTAAAACATTTGAAAGTAGCCTAACAAGGCAGACAATACATAGCTTACATTTTTCTTTTAAAGTGTCATTTTTGTACTTGCGGCCTAATGTCATGTCTTGTTCCATGAGGTTGCAGCATTTCTTTTGTCTGCAGGTGTCAACACAAATAGGCGATACTGAGGAAAATGGAAGGAATTCATTCAATTTGGGAATACAAAAGCTCCAAAAGGCTCCAAAACTGTTCTACAAGTCTGCTCAAGCTGGTGTCACATTGCCTTGCGTCACATTAAAATTCACATACCTGACTTAGCTCTTCCCAGCAGCAGTTTAGAAAACAGAAGGGTCACTTAGTGTGGTGGTTTTTAAAGAAAACAGGGCATCCTACAGAGACACGGAGGGTGGCAGGAACGTCCAAACAGCTGTTTTTATCAAATAAAACACAATATAGGCAAGAGTATTTTGTTTTGCTTAATAAACTATTCATCAAATGGCTAGAAATGTCAAAATCAACAAAACCTAGAACCCCAAATTACCTAGTTTTAACATGGATACCAAATGCCCCCCCCCCGAAAGACATAGTTAGCATATTCCACTTCCTGTTTCTCTGGGTTTAAGAGACCAGCTTGTCAATTGTGACATCTTTTGGCCAGGTGGGGAATCACCAAACATCAATGAGAAGGCACAAAAGGTACAACAAATGATAACTATAAATGTTAATGAGTTCATTGCACTTAAATAAGCAAAATAAAGTATGGCATGTAAGTACTTGAAATGCTTGTGTGTTAACTGTGCTAATTAATAACTGCAGCAAATGCACTTAATTCCAGATGTGTGGTGAGTTGCATTTAAAAAAAAAATATCCTTTCTTGTCACAGATCATGCAGTCCTCATTTGAAGAATGCTGCCATGAGGTGGAATCAGAGCTATCCCATTCACCTTGCTTTGTTCTTCCACAGAAGTAACAAATAAAACCCTATTTTTCTCACTCTATCCCAAACAAGTGACCCATAGGTCACGAAGGATATTAAGTATATATTTCCAATATGTGAAATTCTGAACCCAAGATGCATCATTCTGTTGTCTGACAGAGCAGAGTTTGAACCATAGATTGTGTAAAGATGGACGGTGGAACAGCTCCTCAAAAGTGAAGTCAAAGCAAGTAAAGCTCCCCCTGGTGGCTGGCTGCAGTATAGGTCATAAGCTCCACCTCCTCCATGTTAGTGGATGGGACTTGGGCCAAACTAAAACACTAAAATACGTGTCAAATAAATGTTTTCAGGGATAGTTTCTCTCACATTAGGCAGTTAATATAATGCTGATGGATGTTTAAGTATAATTTTTTGAAGTTTCATTTCAGTTATTTGACACTGTAGAAACAGGAAGTGACCTCATGATAACTAGACTCTGTCTGCAAGATGCCGCTGCCCCTGGAAACTACCGTCAGTTTGGCCAATGCAAGGCAGTGGGGACGTATTGTCCATAGTTATATACAGTCTATGCACTGAACAGACAAACTGACAAAGGGAAAGATATTATTGTATATCAATGTAGGGAAAACACAGACAGGAAGTAAAGGAAGAAAGAAACTTTCAAAATGGAAACAGGAAACATAAGGAAAACCAAACAGGTTTACAATAAATGTTAAAACCTCGATTTCACGAAGACCAGCCGGGAGATTCAGAAGAGTGTTGGGTGTTTTGTCATGTGGTTTCAGTCCTGTCATTATACCAGGCTGGCAAAAGTGAAGAATGTTGATAGGGCTGATAGTAAAAGCAACATCAATAAACACACAAAAAAATAGGATAATCATACAATATGTATGTATAAAACTACATAATCTAAAATACTATCACATAGTATAAGATGTTAAAAAAATTCTCATTCATACCACCTGAAAATAAGCTTTTAGAAGAGAAAATCCATTTTTTTTTTCCTGACCAAATTGACATTGTCACCTTTTTGGCTGGACTTAGAAACTTCTCATGGCACCTGACATGACTTATTATCCTTAAAAACAGTTAAAATGAAACCACTTATACAGGAAAGAAAACATCTGCCTCCTGATCTGAAATACTGAGTCATTCTCGACACTCGTGACGTGTTTAAGGAAAAAATAGTGCACTTGCATCACTGTCACCCTTTGTCTGTTGTAGGGCCGTTCCAAGTAACTCCACTTTTTTTTTTTTTTTTACAGAGACAGGAGATTAACCTAGTTTTCTCTAAAACAAAAGAACAAGGGAGAGACGAGGGAAAGTCTGAAGCATTAAAAAGGAAGATGGATGCCTGGGAAGGACAACAGATTTTAGGATTCCTTGCTTCATTTACCTAATTTCCATTCTCAATGCTCATTATGTCGGCTAACATGCTGATTAAGCAACTACTCTACGGATTAGCCTATTTCCTCTCTGAAGAAGGGGGAAAAAGAAGATGGGGGATGAGAGGAGGAGCAGGAAGAGGATATATTTGCAGAGAACTTTTGAGATCAGCCGTTCTTTTTTTTTTTTTTTTT
>JASGAT010377330.1:0-11090 GCA_030220025.1 Chelon auratus | reverse complement strand
GAGATTATTGTGGCGTTCAAAGACCGCAATCCTGGTTTCGAGTCGTGTGCTCAAATAAACGTCAGTGAAAGATAAGTCGGAAGGCTTTCTGAGATCCACGCTGACTGCTCTGCGCGCATGCAAGCATCACAAAACCGTCAAAGGAAGCCTGTGGTGCAGTTTTACTTTAAATAGAATCCATGGGAACACTAACACTGTCAGTCACATTATGAATGAATTTAGTGTCCCGAGAAGTGTGTGATTCTTGTAGTCTTTAATTCATTTATGCAAAATCAGAGCTTCATTTGTCCTTTAACCTGGCACTGAACCCTCAAATTCATCTTAAGGTCACATAGATAGAAGGGAATTACTGAGAATATCAGAACAAAATAAGAAATATTCAGACGTTGCAGGCATGTTTTTTTTTTGTTTGTTTGTTTGTTTTCTATGATCTATTTATATATTGGCTGCATGCTTACCCCCTATCCCATGCACCTCTTGCTTGTAACTGAGCTGCTGCTTCCTGTCCGTGTTCACTTTGATCATATGGGACAGTTGACATTCCTTCAGGATTTGTGGACTCAACCACCAACGTGCAGGACTGTTGCCCTGCCGTTCTGTCTCCCTTAGTTGCACACATCTATATAAAATGTCTAATACCAATGTCAAAGACTAAAAAAAAAATCTCTGTCATTGCTACAGCCTTCAGGTTCGCCCCAACCTTCAGACTGTAGATGGCTGCTGTCGATACAGTTATGAGGGAGACATCTGGGCTGGATTTTGAACTGTCGGCGCAATTTGACTACCGAAATGGTACTCTGAGTGACACTTTTTCAAAACAGCTATACATGTGTCGGAACTTGAACTGAACCGTGCTCTAAAAATATCAAAATGCAAACAACACATAAAAACTAAAAACTCTTTATTGTCATTTTATTGTAAAGTGATTTTACAACTGAACAAAACACTTTTATTGGCTACAGTATTGAGGTCACTGCATATATATCGATTTAACAACAGAGTAACACGGGTAATACCAAAATGACTATATTACGGTGGTAAACTGCTGAATGATCACACACTTTATGTTCAGTCTGCGCATATTTATGAGACTGAGAGCACCATCGGGATGCAGATTCGGAGCCATGGGGCGTGTGGCAGCCATTGTCACATCCTTATTGAGCTCATGCGGTTTTAGATAATTGCTTTTGTACGTCAAGGAGGTACGTGTTCTCATTTACCTGAGGCAAAGAGCTCAGAGGGGTTTCAACGTTTGAAACGAATAAAAGGCAGAAATAAAGCGCAATCGCTCTCAGAATGCCACGAGGAGTGTCTAGTGAGGATTTGAAATGCACGTGTTCTTGGGTTGAGTTCAGCACGTGATGCAGGATCAGTTCAGGAAAGGGTTCGTTTATCCTACTGGTAAGAATGAAACACTGGCAATGGACGTTAAGGTAGAATTAACATTTGCATCCGCTCATGTGCAAGTTTCAGCCTTGTGAAAAGAAAAAAAAAATACATATCTCCCCTACCACTGTGACCTTGGTTATTCTAGAAGGTGCCTGCGTCAGATCTGCTTTGTTAGTTTAATCATTATAAATCTATAGCCGCTGTGAGGACCGTGGTCCAGTAAACAAGGTTGACATGCCATACATGCTCTGTAACGCCGGCCCTCTACTGTTAGATATTCTGCAGAAACAAAAACAACCTTAGCTCCTGGTCTCGTCCCCCAGTGAGTGGAAAATGTTTCATCACTGCAACATGACATGTCATTAAGTGCTAAACTGTAAATGCTCCTGCTAAGGCTTGCTTGAACTATTCTTTGCTTTCTTGGCTTTGTCGAAGTAAAATATGTCTCCAGAAGGATATGACGAGTGGGCAACGCTGTCCTTGAAGCATACCCCGTATGCTACAATACTGGATTAATATCTATATCTATGTATACAGTATAAACTGATCAGGCATAACATTACGACTAATTATTCCTAATAGTGTGTAGGTATTCCGCGTGCCTCCAAAACAGTTGTGACTCATCAGAGACTGGACATCAGCCTTCTGAGGGTGTCCTGTGGTGTCTGGAGTGTTGTTAGTGGGGGCCTTTGAGTCCTATGGATTGAGGAGAGGGGCATCTGTGGATCATCCCACAGATACTTGATTGGTTTGGGATCTAGTGAATTTGGAGGCCAGGTCGACACCTTGTGCTGTTCAGTTGTTCTTAAACCGTTTTTTTTGTGTGTGTGTGTGCCTGTGTCAGGTTGTATCCTGCTGGGGATGGCTGCTGCCATCAAGAAGTGTCATTGCTATGGGGTGGGGGTACCTGGTCTGGTCTAGGTGGGTGCTACATGTCAACAACATCCACATGGATGCCAGGTGCAAAAGCTTCTCAGCAGAACATTGTATTGTCACAAGATGCTCAATGTTATTTACTTCTCCTTTCAGTGGTTATAATGTTATGCCTGGTCGGTGTATATTATAGGAATTGCTGTAAATAAAAGACCAGATGGCTGTCATGTTTAGTACGAATTAGAGTGTTAATACTAAGCTTCTCAGCTTTCTTTTAACAGACTTCATGTATCTTTTATTTTAATAATACCTCTGCCCGCACCTTAGTTTGGAAAATCAGGAGATGATCAGAACAGCAGAAAAATGCTGTGGAAAGCAGCTGCCAAAAGTCCCTGAAGAAGGAGCAAACGAACTAGCAGAAACGGATAAGGAAACAGGTCTTTTGAATGGCAAGTTCAACTTCAAATCCCTGCTTGATGGTTCTCTTGACAAGAATGAAAATTATCTGCATTTACTGTCGATGCGATTTGAGTTACCACGAATCGAGCAAGGCTGGCTGAGAGCAGAAACTTCTTACCTCTCAATGTGCTTTGCATGAAACGGACATATTTAGTACATTAAAAACAGACTAAAATGGGCGTTTCATTTGCATTAATTCTGCTATAATTATGGACATCAAGCCACTGATTGCAGTTAAATATTTTTATTCACATTGCCAATACATAGTCTTGTCCCGAGCATTGATTTCGTTCAATAAATTGATCCACCATGTTTTAGATCACATTCTGAACGCACCCTCTCAATGCTGCAATGCTTTCATTTCTGCTGCCATCATGATAACCTTTTAATAACCTTTTAGTTCTGAGAATTCTAATTAACATTTGAACTCTCTCTCTCTCTTTTTTTTTTTTTTAAACTGCATTGAGATGTGAAAATCCAGCCAGCACTTTATAAGAAGCATTCAGAGTACCTTGAGTCACAAAATGTGAATCATGGGAACAACAATGCTTGGTTTACTTAGTGCACGGAATAAAACGAACCTGGTCTTTTCAAAGGATTTTCTCTTGGATCCGAATCTATTTTACATCAGCTGGCGGCATTCATTTCATGCATTCTATTCGATAATGGGAAAAGAAAAGGTCCTGAATTCAAAAGGAAGCAAAGAAAGCAGGACATTTTCTTCAAACCGCTGAGGGGGTTAGGAATTAAACTGAATAAAACACAAACATTACCTGCTGCTTTTTTTTTATTATTCAGAGTAAAGAGGCTGTTGGTGCTTTGACACTTGAGAAAAAAATATTTTCTTGCGTTTTAATGTACCACTGGCCCGTAAAAACATCTACAAGAAATCCTTCATCCCCTCTGCAATAGCCATACTGAACAGCACAACATGAACACCACAGTCAGCCGATACCTCAACCCCCCATGTCCTGTTTGTATATGTCTGTATGAATGTTTTTCTTGTGACTGGAGCCTTGTCAAAGACAATTTTCTGTAACCTTGTGTAACAGACAATAAAGTATTATCTTATCTTATCTTATCTTATCTTATCTTGGATTAGACGCATTCCCTACCTATGGCTTCTTGTGCTGAAGCCAGTTCATAAAGGCATTCATGGGAAGGGAGGGGGGCATCAACGGATGTCTTCACCTTGGCGAAGAATAAGAACATTGAATGTTAAGTCATAACTACATTCAACACATTTTTCTAGGAACCCTTTTGTCAAGGCCCTGTGCAAGGAAACATTTACCTGTTCAATAGCTGCGCACAAAACGTCATGAAAAGCCTTTTTAGCCTTTTGTAGATATTGTTCCCCATAATACTAGAGATTTATTTATTTTTTTCTATCTGTCTAAGACTAAATCCTGTCTTGCAGGAGTGCTTAGTTATTTCGGTCAAAGTCACCATGAATGCACAACTTCCAAGGTTAAAGGGTGGTATTTTCAATTTAATTTCCATATTTATTCTATTGACTGGGCTTTATTCTGTTAGAAATGCATTTTGTAAAAATCCTCGTATTTACTATAAATTAACAACAAGTCCCCAGGTATGTCCATACTGTTAGGGACGTACATTGTTATAGGGGTCGTCATTATACCATTTACAGTTCATTTGCAAAAATATGCCCAGTTCCTTTCTCAACAAAATATTCTAGGTAATGGGAAAAAGAAACTCAACTTTCTTTCAGTAGTTTTGGATTCTCATTGGTTTCTAAAGAAATGTTCACAGCTTGTGGTTCTGGTATTGGGCAATGTGTCTAGTACCAACTGATGTGGCCAAGAGAATGTAGTCATGAAACTGTGGTACATCGATGACCGTGTCCTTCCACATCCAGGTTGACACCTGGGTAGCCTTCACTGTTCAAATTTACGAAGCACCAGTCCTTCTCTAGGATATCAGCTGGACAGATGTGTCCACGCTTTTTGAGCACCAGGTATGTCTCCACTTGTAGAGTGTTGCCGATTCCTTTGGAGTCAAGTCAAGCTGTCAGCCTGAAGAGCAAAATGTCACATTACTCAGTTTAGTCAACAGCTCTGTCCTAATGTGACTGAATGCAAAGTTGAAGGATTAAGAAGCTTTTACAATTCATCCTGAAGCAGACTTGAATACCACCGTATAGTTCATGGCCATTTCTTCGATAGCTGTTGCGGCATTTCACTTAAAACCATGAATGTCTGGCTCATGGGTGGCATTTTGAACCTTTGACTGAATGTGTGTACTCCAGCCTGTCAATGTTAAGAATTCATTAAAAGTTTAAACTGTGATCTGTCTGTGACACTTGATGAAACCAAAGGTGTAGGAATACCTTCTGGGTACCAAAAATGGCTTTCTATCCATCAAGTCTCATAGTGGAGGTGAAGGAAAAGTTGGGGGGCTTGTAAAGCTGAGACAATTCAGTCTGAACTAAACTGACTGACGGGCTAAAAAGGAAACCCCACCCCTAAAGGTGTCCAGAACTTTATTACTTATGGGGAGTGTTTCAACAGACACAGATAATTTAATATTTTCAAAAGGATAGTCCTTAAACCAATCACCACCATTTTGTTGTAAACAAATTCGACTCCACAGCGGTCAGATGATGTGGATGACTTCATCTCTGTTACTCTTCCACCCATCACCACATGAAGCCCGCCCAGACAGTCTGATTGGCCTGGCACATTTTTACGGGACCATAATCGGTCCCTGACTGAGCATCTTTTTGCGCTAAAACATATGTTGTTCTGGACAACCTAGAGAAAGGAAACTCATTTGAAAAGTGGCCGTAAATGTCAATGTGTCCTAGGGGCTGAGATGCAAAAGGGACATACATTCATCTCCTGTAACCGCTTGTCCTGTGAAGGGTTGTGGGGTGGGCTGTCACAGGGCGAGAGGTGGGGTACACCCTGGACAGGTCGCCAGTCTATCGCAGGACTAACACAGATAGAAAGACAACCATTTACATTCACACCTACAGCCAATTTAGAATCACCAATGAACCTCACAAGCATGTCTTTGGACGGTGGGAGGAAGCTGGAGTACCCGAACTCAAGCAGACACAGGGAGAACATGCAAACTCCACACAGAAAGGCCCAGTCGGCCCATGGATTTGAACCCGGAACCTTCTTGCATCTGTGCTAACCACCATGCCACTGTGCTGCCCGCAAAAGGGATAATCATATCCAAATACTTATTACTCTAAAAAGAAAGAAGATGCAGTCTGCAGTGGAACAGGTTCGGTTTAACAGGGTGTGATACAGGCGGACCATGCAGCTCTTAGTGGCTGTACAAGTACATTTGTTAGAGGGGTGAATTGATTTTTGCAGGGGGGAAATACCTACTCATACACACCCACACACACACACACACACAGTACCCTCTTCAGGTCAAGGACCTTTATTTCAGAGAGTGTGTTCATTATGTTTTCATCTTTGCCTCACTAACCATAACTGCAATAACATCTACAGCGATACGCTTCTCCCTCATATCCACACACACATGCTCTAGTGCAAGCACCATGTAAACACGCAGAAAATAATGAGCCAGACAAAATCACCTAATAATCCAGAACCCAGTGGCTCGAATTTTTGAGTGCATAATGTGTTTTTTGGCTGAAGAGGACTTTTAATCACATGCGAAACACACACCCAAACTGGCACAAAAGGACATATGAGACACAGCTTCTTGTTTGTTGGACGAGAATATAACTGAGAATGCAGACATTTTCTAAGATCAGCTTTGCACAGGTGGAGTACACGGAGTACACAGTATATATTATACACTAATGGTCTATAATGACTGTGCCTCATTATTATCATTATTATTAGTACATATCTTTCAATGATCTGATGACAACATGATGATCTCTTTTGTTGGGTCCTTTTTCTGTGCTTTCTTTTGAATAAAGATCAGGACACAAGACTGGATTACTAAGTATCTATGAATCTATCTATCTACAAAAATAGATATAATAGATATATTATAGGCATGTATTGTTTTAGATGGCAGCCTGATATGCAGCCCATTGAATGTTTAGTGTACATTGTACCTGCACATTAGCATTTTCGACACAGATGATTCCGTCTTTATTCTCCAGCACCACAGCTAACCAAACACAGTCTGTGCCTGGCTTGAAAAGAACAGTTAAGAGTACACGTGTGTTTATATTGGGTCTCTGTTCTCCTGCTGAAATTGGCTGTCCATGTACACCAGCCCACACACTTATTGTGGGCTTATTGGCTAAAGGAGCATTTCTTTATATCTTCAGACACGTTCTGTTCTTACTTTTACCAATAAAAATGATATAATTGATATGATGGACCCATGAGTTATTGGTTGTACAAATGGATGTATATACACTGATCAGCCACAACATTAAAACCACTGACGGGTGAAGTAATGCAACATTGACCATCTTGTGGCAATGCAATGTTCTGCTGGGAAACTTTTGGACCTGGCTTTCGTGCGGATGTCACTTAGACATGTACCACCCACCTAGACCAGACCAGGCAGCAGCCATCCCCAGCAGGATGCAGCCTGACACAGACACACACAAAAATGCTTTATGAACAACTCTGAAAAACATGAAGAACAGCACAAGGTGTTGACCTGGCCTCCAAATTCACTAGATCCCAAACTGATCAAGTGTCTGTGGGATGAACACAGAGGCCCCTCCCCTCAACCCATAGGACCGAAAGGCCCCCACTTACAACATTCTGTTACCAGACACCAAAGGACACGCTCAGAAGGCCCATGTCCATTCTCTGATGAGTCACAACTGTTCTGGAGGTACAAGGGAGACCTACACAATATTAGGGAGGTGGTCATAATATTATGCCTGATCAGTGTGTAGTCCCATTGCATTAGCACAATGCACATTATAGAGTAATGTTGAAGACAACAATGAAGAAACACATGTGGAATTATGCAGTAAAGGGAAAAGCGGGTTTGGCGTTCAGATTCTTCAAGGTAGCCACCTTTTGCTTTGGCAACAGCTTAGCACACTCCTAGCTTTCTCTCGATCAGCTTCACAAGGTCGTCACTTTGAGCGGTTCTCAGTTAACAGTTGTGCCTTGTCAAAAGTGACTTTGTGCAATTTCGTACCTCCTTAATGTGTTTTTCACCATCAACTGTGCAGTGGTAAGGTTGGTACACAGTTCTGTACAGTGAATGGCCCCATTTGACTGCTTTCTAATGCATATTATGGTTTTAAATATTTCCCCAAATGCTGATGATGAAACTGGCTCTCATGAATAAGGAAAGGCATAGGCTTACCTCTGCTGCAGTTAGTTAATTAGAATTACCAGCCTCAGAAACTGCAAATGAACAGCCCCTCAGATTAGAGCCCCCCATAAATGATTCACAAAGTTCAAATGGCAGACACATTTCAACATCTGCTGTCTTGCTGGTGATTTCGCCCATGCATGTCCTGATTCACACAGAGGTATAGAGGCTGAAGGCCTTTATATTCCTCTGAACCCACAGCAGCAAGGTTTTCACCTGGTCTCACAACCTTCAGTATAGCTCCTGAAGAAATCTTAGCAAAGACTGTAGTTCCCGAAAAGGCTGAGGACATTTGGTGGGTCAACAATAATCCTCAGAGGCTTTTTTACAGAAGTTCCCTTGAGAGCGTCATCACCACTGCAGTCACGG
Source organism: Chelon auratus (assembly GCA_030220025.1). Lineage (NCBI taxonomy): Eukaryota > Metazoa > Chordata > Actinopteri > Mugiliformes > Mugilidae > Chelon > Chelon auratus. The sequence continues at coordinate 2,699 of JASGAT010377330.1, read as the reverse complement.
TGTAGTCTGGAGACTGCACTGCTCAGGATAGGAATGCTCTCCAATGCGTGATTAAAAACTGCACAGAAACTGCTTTCGTGAAGTGGCCTGCCCATCACTACAGCACATTTTCACAACCAGGGAGAGATAGAGCCCACAACATCACCAAGCACGGTACATACCACCAACACAACCTCTTCACACTCCTGCCGACAGGGAGATGCTACAAGAAATCAAGGACAAGACTCACAGAGAGCTTCTAGCCTCAGGCCATCCGACTTCTGCACAGTTTAACACTGCCCCACTTCCCCATCACTCCCACTGACTCTATCTGTAGCTCAAGGCACAGAGCACTTTCTAAGGATCTCAAGCTTCAAGCTTTTAATTTAACTGATTTCTCTGTGTGGTTCCACCATGAAGCATGGAGGAGGTGTGATGGTGCGGGGGGCACACACATAACAGGCATGATTACCACAGCATTCTGCAGCTACGTTCTGTACCATCTAGGGACCATCAGTTATTCTTCAACAGGACAATGATCCCATGTAAAGGTTGTTTGACTAAAAAGGAGAGTGATGGAGTGCTGTGTCAAATGACTCGGCCTCCACAATCACCTGACCTAAACCCAGCTGAGATGGTTTGGGAGTGAAGGCAAAGCAGCCAACAAGTGCTCAACACCCCTGGAAACTCCTTCAAGGCAATTGGCAGTATTTCAATCAGCTTCATGAGGTAGTCACCTTGGATGGTTGTCCAAGAGAGTGTAAAGCTGGTGGCTATTTTGAAGAATCAAAAATATAAAACATGTTCTGGTTTGGTTAAACATTTCTGTTTATGACATAATACCGTAAAGACACACATACTTTGCATGCATCTCCTTTTCCTTATCTGATGTGCGTACGGAAAAAAAACACATACACATCTGCATTTGCCACCACAAGACATCTTTGTTAATCTGACAACCTGACATAAGGTGATGATGATGATTTTAGACGTACTGTCAAGTGTGGTATTTTGCTCAGGGAAGGATGGCAGTGATGTGTGTTGATAAGGCCAGAATTAAGCCTCATCAATGAGTGAACGCCACACAATCAGGTCAATCTATGGGGACAACAGTGGAGGTAGCACGCGGATCCAGGCTGATGGGACTCAAAAGCTGTAAAATCGCAGTATAAACACTGAACGAGGGAGAACTCGAGGACTCGTTATCTCCCTCATTCACACTAAATGAATCCTTTCCACCCAGGCATTCGGTGACTAAGGTTGAAGCCCTCCTTCCATATTCATCCATGCGGCCAAGTGTGCTGATTGAAATGAGTTAGGTTTAAGCTATGATGATTCTGAATGCTGAACAGAGTTGATAACATCTGACATTTTCATATAAATAAATGTCAGCCATGTCACTCAATCACACACTGACAGCACAGTGATTCAACCCATGGCCATTTCTCAACAGCTTTTAAACCACTGATGTATCAGCAGGTCTTGTGCTGACAATGCAAATATTACTACTTTGATAATATTTTTTTTTTCCCACAATGCATTTTGTTGTTAGGATAAAGACTATAGACAGTATAAACATGGAAGCCAAAGCCAGCAGTGCTCTCCCTGGTGGCTGGCTGCAGTATAGTTCATAAGCTCAACCTCCTCCATGTTAGTGTATGGGACTTGGGCCGAATTAAAACTTTAAAATATACGTCAAATATTTTTTGAAGAACAAAATACAGTGATAAAGGCTCATGATATGATTTAAACATGAACGTGGCCACTTCGCCACCTTTGTGGAAAAATTACACAAAAGTTTTTGACTGACTTTCAGTATTAGATATTATATAAAAGAGAAGACAACACAACCCTGGCCAACGCGAAGCTCTGAATGCCAGTGAGAAGGGAGGATTTACTGGAGTGTCACTAAAAGCTTTGTTATGACGGTGTATTTGAAATAACGATTGTATTTAGCTGCTAGTGCTCCTGGTTAAAAAAGGCTACAACATGAACAGCAGCAGTTGTTTAATGTGGAAGCGTAAAGGAAACATTAAAGGAACTTTTCCACCTCGGTAGCTTGAATCGACAGAAGAATATATGTGACTGAGGGTGTGCAACCACATTTAATGGAAAATCTCAAGAAGTGCAATTAATTGAGGAAAGGAAAAATACTGCTGAAATAACTATGAAGGGCTAAAAAAACACACAAAAAAACACATGCTTTGAGGGAAATATAAGAAGACTGAACATTTCAGTGCCTTAATTTAATTGGACACTGGACAGGGCTTTTCAGTCTAATCTCTCATCATGAGATTATTCAGAGAACGCAGCCACTTAGAAGTGAGTGATTAGTTGCAGTCAGCTTGAGATCACCTTGGCTTGTATGGATTAAAGTAGGGAAATATCAGCGGCAATATGCTGGTAAACAAAAAAAAAACGTGCTTACAGCATGACCTCCACTGCATGACCACCATTCCTAGCCTGGCAGGTAAAACAAACTCTACTCTCTATTCTGCCATTAAAAAGCAAACAAGTGCCTGATCCTAACCACCCACCTGTTTACTGCACTTAAATCTTCAAAGTACTGCAGATTCCCACTTTAGCTATTATTCCTGGGTATATTTTGAATTATTACCAACTAACATTCTTCAGCTGAAGAGTGTATTAAATAACTGGCATTCTTTTTAACATTTGCTTTCTTTTTGCACATGTACACACACACACACACACACACACAC
>JASGAT010377328.1:2493-14838 GCA_030220025.1 Chelon auratus | reverse complement strand
TGGGTTCTTGTGCAAGTCTGGATCATCAAGAGAGCAAATAGAGAAACTGTCACTGGGCACTGGATGCCCATATGAGTCCCTCACTGTGTTGCAGTTTTTTTTTTTACTAATATGAGACGCAGATGGAAGAATGATCGAGGATGACGAAATGAAATTTATTTATTTAGATTGAATTTTCCTTACATTTTGTGATACAAAGCATCACTGACGCCTTTTAGCCAACAAAGAAAGGGAGTCCAGTCTCATGAGAGATGAGAAAAAAATAAATCAATAAATGATGAAACTATTATTCCTGTACTTACACGGCGCTGTTCTACCAGCTCCACAGCTGCCAGTTTAGTGTTGTGGGTGAATGAGAAACCTCTTTATTTAGATGTGGAGGAGCTGGGGTTCAAAGCACCAGCCCTGCAATCAGAGAACAACCTGCTCCACCACCTGAGCCACAGATGCCCTCACACAAGACTTTCATTCAGGAGAGGCGCCCATATGTGAGCCCAGTATGTGAAACCACTACTTCCTGTTTCATTTATAAATTTAACTTTTGTTTTCGCTCACTGGTTTTATTATTGTTGTATTTAAATACTGTTAGACTTAAGTTTCCTTTTTACACGCCATATTTTTCTTTTTGTTTAGCTTCTTTTCTCTCACTTTCACTTGTGGCCTGGTTAGGTTTAGGATAAGATCATGGATTCGGTTACAAAGGCACCGTTCAGATGAAATACTTGATGCAAGACAGAAGATAATGCCAACTGAAAGACATCACTTTGAAAGAAAAAGTGCCATTAAAACTGGGCTCTGATAAACGATCTAAAATACTTACCCTGCTGTTAACATACCCAATATAGATCATCTAGAAAACACATGGAATTCCCCCTTAAATTGAATTAGTTTCCCTTGTATTTACTCACATTAAGACTTCCCCCTGTGTGTCCTCTACACCATTGTACCAGAGGAGCCTCTAGACAAATCTACGTGTTGCTGCTTGCTGGCCAGATAATTTCATTGGCTGTCTTTCTACCAGTAATCTGACTTTTTCTGGCAGTTGGAGCAAAGAGTGCAATGGTTACACAATACTACGCTTCTTTTCTTTTCATCTATTTTAAAACAGCGCTATGAATAAGCAGCCTTCACTGAGTCTTTCTAAAGGACACAGCTCTCGGCCTGCCTTTCTGTCTTTGTTACCTCAACGCCATCTAATTCTAAAAGTGTTTGGGGTAGGATAGAGCCAGGCTTTGGTCACATCTGCAGAGGGGATGTTACACAAATGTAGAAATTTCAAGGTTTCTGTCATGGGGACAGATATTATCCAAGCTTTAGGGCAACGCGTTTATTCAAGAATCAGGAAACCCACCCCACCAGATTTGGATTCAGTTTAATCAGAGAGAAAGATAAGAGAAAATATGAATAGTTAGAGGAGGCTGCTGTTGTACTAATGTTCTTTTTTTTTTACATTCTTGTGTGTGAATTGTACTCTGCCGGGAACCCTGCAGCGTTATGTAACACAACTCAATGTAGTTCAAGGCTTCATGCAAGGAGTCTGAAATTTAGGGCAGAAGAGTAATTCTTTCTTGTCTTCAGCACACCAGAGAGAAGTGCTTACTGGAGGATTAAAGAGCAGTTTCTTAAAGCTTTGCCCGCACAGGGAACGATTCTAATGTGAACTCTTTCCAGCCCAGACAGCCGGCGCTTCTCAGGCCGAATCAAAAATGGAAAATACGCTCATACCCTTTCTTAGCGAGACCCCACAGATCTGACATAATGGTTGATACAAGAATAAGTTTGTTTACAGCGAGGTGAGTGTCCCAGTCATGAGGCTCATCCCGTTCTGATCTACGTGAGTAGTTGATGACCAAACCTATTTATCTCAAAATTTGTCATTTGCATTTTCTGCCACCATATCTAACGTCGTAGTTTCTTTCAGAAAACAACTCTTCCTCCAAGAAAAGATCTGATTCTTCTCTCTCTTATTCGTATCCGTATATGCTTCTTTTATTATAGTGATTTTCTCTGCAATATGACAGTTACCCTCTTCTTTTGTGAATCCATTTTTTATGTCACAGTGACTTTGATATAACTGTTGTTCATTGTGTAGCATCGTTTAAAGCTTTGGAGCCATCTTTGAATTAGCAATTGAATTGTAATCAGCTATGCATATTAACGAATATCATAGTAATGAAGGAGGAGGGGCGCTTACATATATTCATAGCTATAGTTAAATATATATATACATCCCACATTTTTGAGTGTTTTTCAGTATCTGAGTTCACCTAGAGTTCAGATTATTGATGTCTGACTGCTTACATGTTTCAGTTCCCGTGAGCTGACCAATCAAATCGTCAGTATTATACACTCCAGCTTCTCTTTCCCAGGCAGTTACAGGCAGTGTCTGTTCTCTCAGCTCTTTTTAGCTTCAGTTCTTGAATTTAATTTGAGGAGATTAAACCTTCAAAGTGTTTAGTCACCTGTGAATCACACCAGCTTTGGGCATATTAAAAAAAACCTGTATGTAGCTGTTGGGTTCCAGGTTTGAATCCATGGGCCGACTGGAGCCTTTCTGTGTGGAGTTTGCATGTTCTCCCTGTGTCTGCGTGGGTTCTGTCCAGGTACTCCGGCTTCCTCTCACCGTCCAAACACATGCGCGATAGGTTAAATGGTGATTCAAAATTGGCCGTAGGTGTGAGTGTGAGTGTGAATGGTTGTCTGTCTTTCTGTGTCAGCCCTGCGATAGACTGGCGACCCTTCACCGGACAAGCGTTTACAGAAGATGAATGTTTCTCCTCTTATAAAGATGTAGAATGAATTGATCTCATATTTTAATTAATTTGTTATGAAGATGATTTTACAGGCCTTTCTGCCTTGTGAATACAGCGACTATGTATTTAATGAAAGAACTTCTGATCCAAATCTGCCCACTGGAACAAATGGAGGTTAATTTGATTCCTCTGCCACACTGCCGGCCACCTTTACGATCAAGACACGGTCTGGTGTGCACAGTCTCAGTTTATTTGATTTGGCTTCGGTACAGTGGAGCTCAGGTCAGTGTGAGTTTGCAAGTGGCTGATTACGCAAGATGATAGATAATCTAATGGGGACAGATAAGACTCTGGCTAGAGTCCAGGGTGCGGCGATAAGAGCTCACCGCCACCACCACAACATGCTGCTAGGCTAATAAGTAAGCACCAACGACGGGAGACTTTTTCACGTGCAGTAACTTTGGCGGTTGTGCCTTGTTTTAATAATCAGTAATCACCGATCTAAAGACCTCAGACACAGCCCTAAACCTAATTTTGATCTGTGAAAATTAGAAGCATCCACAACCATGTGAAGTCGTGACAGTCAGTCCATATGTCCTCACGGTGCAGAAATGTCCTCGGTATGATAGTTTCAAGCTCAAGATTTGTCCACACAAACATGGACAAGCATAAACACACACACACACACACACGCACACACAGTCCTCTGCTGTAATCATTCAGTCGGCCCTGCTGAGCTATGCAACATTTCCACTTCCTTCCTGTTCGCGGTTACCATGGTAACAGTCAAGGAGAACTCTGTTATCTTCAAATGGATCGGGCTGCAAAAATTATTTTTATCTCCACTTCCCCATCTCTCTGCCTCAAGCAGCCGGGGGACTGAGTGTCCTCACAGGTTTCACGCTACAGCTGGAATGCGCACACATTTCCAAGAATGTGAGAGGAGTTAAAACAAGATAAGAGGAGACAATCGGAAGATTATTGCTCTTAAAAAGAAAGAACTTCTTTACTGTCCAAAGAAAAAAAAAGACCTACGATGGTTTGATCCGAGATAGACATTAATGATACGCAGTGTTGCAGTGGGACATGTTCCTTTAACACCATGAACACGTGCTCTGCAGTTCATTCTGAGGCAATCCCACATGCAGCAAAAGAGATGTGTGTGCACGTCCCGTCGTATATTTAGGTCAGGTGCAGGACAAGAACGTCAAGGAAGGAAGGAAAAGTCGAGAATCCACACAGACACACACACACACACACACACACACACATACAGTATTTACTGGAGTGGAAAAGGAGAGTCCCTGAACACTCTCCCCTGAACATCTATGCACCAGTCCAGTGATAAAACACAAACAAACAAAAAGACAGTTTGTGAGACATTTACTAATAAATAAAGTGCCTATGAAGTATATTATGTGTTGGACTTATTCTACTTCAACATTCTGACGTGTACACAAAATATACACAAAATAAGACACTGCTGCTATAGGCAACTGTTGGGCCGCAGAGGCTAACAGTTTAGCAAGCTAATGACAGCGTAACATATAAGGTAGGAAATGCAAAGGACCACAAATAGACACGGCTGTCAGCAGAGTGTCAGCACGTTTCTTTCATATACTGTATGTTACAATTACGACCATCCGTCACTACCTAAGCATCAGCAACAGTCACAGCTCGTCAACTTAATTTTCTTCCTTTGCGAGCTCTAGAACACCACAAGAGGCGGCCGTTCATATGAGGGTTTCTAGAGAACACTATAAACCAGTGGTGGGATATCAGGGCCAGCGAAGCCTTCTCTGCTGGCCTACACAAATTCACTGACTTAGATTCGAATATTTTCCCATTAATCTTATTAAATTATTCCCAGGAGCCTATTCTTTTCTTTTCATGGCTTGTCTTTCTATCAGCTGTGGTGCTTCTGGCAGTGTAACTTTGCATTCAAGCTTTTATCCAATCATATTTCAGCCGTTACGTGTTGCCGGAGTCAAAGAAATCTGGGCCTGGGTCTTCACAATTAAAACTGCAGACGACTGAAGCTTGGAATACATCGCAATGACGCTGTTCCTTTAACCAATCACATTTCAAGTACGTATTCTTAGGCCTTCTCTATGGCCTACAGTAGCGTCAGCATTTTCACATCCTCTGACTGGAGGGTCAGAGAGCCACTCTGTTTAAGCCAAGCTAGCCGTTCATGTTCATCTGTTGCGAACTGCACTAGCAAATTGTCCCTGTTAACGTTTTGATAGTTATTTGTTAAACCCATAATGGCGGAAGTAGGAGAGGCTATCAATTATGATATAATTTGGTTGGAAATCTTTGTAGAAAGCCATTTTCACGGCGGACTTTTACAGGGAAAGCTGGATATTGCGGGGAAGGGCCGGCAAATCACATAGCTAGCTAGCTAGCCTGACCCAGCCGGGGAAGGGGTGTGTCCGCCACGTTCAGTACAGCAACTATGAGCGCTAACGTTGGCTGACAGGCTCAGAGGAGAGCTCTGCATTTAAGTTCTGGTGAATAAAATGAATTATATTTACATCTTTTGTGTATATATTTGCCATTTTATTGGGTCGACATTGATGCTTCTGCTGGATTTTACGTATGTGGCGCTGGTGCGCAACTGTAGCGCAGCTGAGGCTGCAGTGAGTGAGAGGAGAATTTTTGAATTGTTTTAAGTGAGATTCTTGCTTTAGTAATGACATTCATCTCGCTGTATGAGATACCTGTCTACGATGCAATGTCCTGTTTTATTGTGCATCCATACGATGTTGATGGTTTCTATAGCAGTGGAGACATAACGATTGTATTAAGAGGTGTTTTGAATAAAGGAGGTCATTGAAGGCCTAGGTGGGAAATACACGGCCTGCCACTGCTATAAACACAATCCTATTTCAAGGCAGCACAGTGTAACATTGGTTTTAATTATCTATTTGTTGGTGGTAGCCACAGTGTATTCTGGAAATGTGACAGACGAAAGGCAACTCATCTGTCTGAGAGTCAAACCATGTAATGTGTTTTCTGAATCCTGCACAATCTGAGTGCAAATGAAAAGTTCCACCAGTGACAACTAAAATTCAGGCAAACACAAAATGTCAAATGCATCTGTCACTGAAAATAAGGGTAGCAAACTGCAGCAAACCTGTGTTGTGACATAATGGAGATCTTGACGATTAAAACCCACACTTCTAGCTGATTTTTGAGCTGCATACGAATAAAGCTGTTATTTCAGAGGCACAGATCATCCCGACGCAGATCCTCATCTCTGAGAGGGAGACGTCCGTTTCCTGTCTCACATCCGGCAGTCATTTCTAATCTAACCGCTCGCTTCAGAGGAGCAGCAGGGGTGAAAGAGGAGCGCTGTGATGGTCTTAAGCCAGTGTGGTAAGGTGCTCCTGAGACGAGCAGGCAATTTAAAGGAGTCAGAGTGCTAATGGTGTGCTAATCTGACTCCGGGGAGAGCACCGCGGCGTTTCATTCATCATTCATGAAAGCCAGAGAGGCGATCATGTCTAATCACTGATTATTTAATGGGTGCATATTACCTGTGTGCTGATAAATGGCTGGGTATGTTTTGAAGCCACATGAATGAATAAATTACATTAATGACTCGCACATATAGGAGCTTCTTTAGGGCATCTCAATGTAAACGTCCAAACTGGCAGTGGATGCTTCTCATTGCGATTTAAATATGCCACATAAAGCATGTGAATGTTAAGATTAAATGTAAGCAGACTCAGATATGGGATTGGCATTCAGATGCAAGCTCACTTGAAGTTTACTTTTTTTAAAGTAAAGGCAGACAAACGAAGGGGCGCGGCAAGAGAGGAGTCCCAGGCCCACGCAGGCAGATGGATGCCATAAAGCAGGTAATGATAAACAGGACAAGGAACATCTGTAAAGCGGCGGTAACGGCACAAAGAGAAACTGCCAAAGAAGGAAATGTGGAGAGCTAGCAAATATACTGAAGGGCTGATTGGGTGAGTGGAAACTGGTGAGTAGAAAGGGCGTGGGGACAATCAGGTGATTTAACCTGCGGGAAAACAGGAAAGGAGTGGCCAGGTCTGAATGACAAGAGGGAACTGATGAGACACGGGCAGAATGAATGAATGAACGAGCTATATCGTAATATATTAAAAAACAAGGCACACATGAAACCCATGTGTGCCCCATTTACTGACTTTTTCCGAGAAACATTTTATGATCGCATGTTACAGCTCAAAGAGAAAAAAGAAAACACTATCCAACATAGTATGAATGGCTCCCGCCTGTCGTTGTCACCCCACACGGCTCACGCTGTGCATTAGAAACAGAGTATTTCTCTGCATCTTTGTCTCCGGAAACATGACTACTGCTCATAGTCCTTCGTAGGCAGGTATAAATTCAAAGGTGCAAATGTGAAGCAATAAAACTGGATGAAATAAATAGGCTTTCTGCAGGACTGCTGAATATTATCCATTGTATACCTATCTAAGTACACAATTAAACACTGCTGTAAATAATAGTGTTAAGAATTACCTCTGTGCTCTAAGTTTCATTGTTTAAAAATTTTCTGTACAGCTTTTACGTTTTTTTTGTCCACTTTCAAATTCTGTTCTTAAAAGAATAGCCAGTATATAATAGTTTTCTGCTGCTCCTCAAACTAATTAAATCCTGTTGTTTTGTATGATTTCCCATGTATATCGTTTGTTTACGATGCAGCTTCTATGCTAAAAGTACATTCATATCTTTTTTTTTTATTATTATTATTGTAAATTCTCGTGTGTGTTTCCTGGACACGGTTTCTGCGGCCTGGATTGTCGTCAGGTAGCACGGTAATCACCTGCCGCTGTTACTCTTTAACCCACCAGCGGATGTGCGGTGTACTTTGTTAGCCTGCCGAGCACCTGACCCTCGCCCTGTGTAAGTTACACGGGCCTAGAGGGAGGAGGATGAGGGAGCGGGTGAAAGAAATAGATATCTTGAAGGAGAAGGAAGTAAAAGAAAAAGGCAAAGAAAGAAAGAAAGAAAGAAAGACCTGAGCTGCACGAGAAAGTCATTATCAATCATTGTTCTTGTTACTTGTGCCAAACGACAGCCCAGTAAAGTAAGAAGGAGCTCAGGGGTCGGCATTTTGACACTGATGACGACATCATCCACAGAGGACTGTCCACAAACCAGAGGGTCAGAGCTTTGATCCCCTGTACACGTGTGGAAGAGGTCCAGGGATTTGCTAGTTGCACTGGTTTGTGATTGTGTTTCACTTGTGTGAACGAATAGGTCGAGCAATTTGTACACCAATAGGTAGAAAAGCAAATGCAAGCACTTAAAAAGCTTAACTGGTTGTGTAACCCGTCTCCTTCCTCTCAGGCCTCAGTCACTCCTTGTACTTTATGACCAAACACTTTGTGATTTGTTGATTGAGACCAGAATAAGTTAGTTGTAATCCTCAAGTAACAAACTTAACTTGAATAAAACTTATCACAAATATTTTGTAACATCACGAGCATTAAACAAATACCCCAGTATTTGGGTTCTTGGGCAATGCCACAGGAGGCAAAGAGATAAGAACAGACCGAATATGTTTGCTGTTCGAGGACAGGATCAAAGTCAAACATTCACACGGCTGAGTGGCTGCTCAGATGCCCCCACTCACACATAGACATTTGGTAAGACAGTGGCCGAAATCATAGTCTAAAAGAAAGCTGCTGCTTCACACAGCTAACACATGGTTTCATTCCCAAAATCACATCTAGCCGTTCCGGGTTTTCTGTCTGGACTGCTCTGAGTCGAGCTGATGTCAGTGATCTCTGGTGTTCAGACTTTGTTCAGGCGTGTGCTTAATCAGCTTCAGGAAGTTCAGCAGTGGTCACAGGTGACGTGATGGTGTCTGTATTCTCCAGCTGCTCTTATCACGCCAGTGGTTTTCAACAAAGTCCCACTGACCTCTGAGTGTATGCAGGTTATCAGCTTTTCTTTGCTGTAAAGTCAGCCTCTAACCTAAATTAAGAAGAGTTTGTTTTAATGTAGAAAATAGTGCCCCTTAGGTTACTCTTATATACTAACTGTGATCACGGTCTGAGGAACCTACAAGGTTATTTCACAATGAATATTTTAATGATATGCAGGTTATTGTTCTCAAGGAAGGGCACAGTTTTCTACAATCTTGGCAGATTACTTGGCAATAACTGCTGGTCTTTAGGTGTTGAAGAAGGTCCACACTGTGTTGCAAACATGTTTCTTCATCCCTTCATCAAGTCTAAAAGACTTTTTGCCCGGCCAAGCTGTCACATTTGAGGATAATAGCTGATAATGTGGTGTTGTTGTGCAATTTTGTCACTTGTCAAGTGAAAAGAAGACAGCCAAGAGGAAAGGTAGCTGTTTTTATGGTGTTCACACGTTTCGCTGAGGACAGAGGTAGCTACGAGTGATGTGAAAGAGTTATTTTCACTGTCAAGAATCAAAGGAATAAGTCAATTAGAGAGTTTATGAAGGTTCTCTGTCATACAATTCATGATATGTACATTGATCAGCCACAACATAAAAACTGACACTGACAGGAGAAGTAGATTACATTGACCATCTTGTGACAATTCAGTGTTCTGCTGGGAAACTATTGGAAATGGCATTCATGTGGATGTTACTTAGACATGTAGCGCCCACCTAGACCAGACCAGGCACCTACCACCCCATAGCAATGACACTCCTTGATGGCAGCAGCCAGCATGATGCAGCCTGACACAGACACACGCAAAAAATGGTTTAGGAACATTCATGTTCTGTAACCGCTTGTTCCCGTGAAGAGTCACAGGGTCTGCTGGAGCCTCGGGCAGGAGGCGGGGAACGCCCTGGACAGGTCTCCAGTCTATCGCAGGGCTAACACAAAGAGAGAGACAACCATTCACACTCACACCTACAGCCAATTTAGAATCACCAATTAACCTAAGGAGCATGGATGGAGGGAAAAGGCCCAGTTGGCCCATGGATTCGAACCTAGGACCTTCTCGCTGTGAGGCATCACTGCTAACCATCACGCTAACCATCTCGCCACTGTGCCGCCCTGGCTAAAAAAAAACAAAAAAACATGAAGAACAGCACAAGGTGTTGACCTGGCCTCCAAATTCACTGGATCCCAAACTGATCAAATATCTGTGGGATTTTTAAAGTTTCCTCTGTGAGTATCTGAGATGAAGGCTGGCTTCTACTGACTTTTAATTCTTTCTAACTGATTCAAAGTTCAGCATTACTCTTGGACTTGGTGGGCCAAATCACAACCCACAGCAGACTGCTCTTGTTAGATACTTACACTCTGGGTGGCACCTTGTTATCGCCTGCTATGAGGAGATCAACAATTCTTTCTTCTGAGCATCACAGCTGGAGAGAATAGCCTCAGAGCAAACATGCTTGATAACCGTGACCAGGTCTATAATGCTGGGAGTTTTATTTGCACTTTATGCTCAGCCCTCTTCGTTTTTGGACTTACTTATCTTTAAGATACAGGAACAGGCCTTCCTACTGCAACCGGAGAAGACACACAAGGAGCTGAAGCTGAGGAATACCTCACAAAAACATAAAACATCTTACCAGGTTTTGATGGCGTTTTAGCGAGTAAGACTAAAAAATAACAATCAGACGGGAAGCAGATAGTTCAGAATGAAGCTAGTGGTGAAACATAACAATGACAAGGATGTCAAGATGGCAAGCACGACACGTACTTCCGCAGAAACGTAAGCCTGTCTCTGCTTTCCTGGCTGTTTCAAAGTTTCCATTTTACAGGTATGCAGGCCCCAACACGACGAAGCGCGAACATCTCTCCCTCCTCTCATCCTCCCTCTCTCCGCTCTCTCTCTCATTGTGCTCTTGAAGTAGCGCGTTACTGGAGAGAGCGCTGCATCGGTTCTTTATATAACTGTAAAAGACAGCTGAGAGCGTACGGTGCATGAGTACAGTAGCACTCACAGTGGGAGGACGGAGCTCGCTTAAGTACTGCAGCAGCAGCCATAGCAGCTATTTACTGTAATTATTTGAGTCCATTAAAGGAGCCAGCGACAGAGGGGCTTTCGTAAAAGTACCAAGACCTGAGCTCCTCGGTTTGTCGCTGTCATAACCTCTGCATATGTCATTTATTTGTAAGAGTTTCAGCTCTGTCAATCAGACATAGAGGAAATGGGTCATTTAAAAACGATGGAAGCAGGGCCATTACTGAAATAAGTCTGTGCCGTATTGAAGGTTTGGGTTAAAGCTGTTGTTTTACTAATAGTTTTAAAAAGTAGAAGTTACATTACTGACATGCTGAAGCTTATTTTCCAGTCTGACAACGCTTTTTCTTTCTTTTCTCTCCAGGGCGTGTTGACACCTGCAGTTTCCCTGTGAGAGGAAGCGTCAAGATCAAATGTCTTTTAGCTGTGACCCTTCTTTCACCCCAAGGGATCATGTCTGCCACACCTGGTACGAAACCTGATTCATTTCTAATGTGACGAGGAGGTTTTTAACCCGACCACGCTTTTAACCTACAGTGCTTCTCAGCGAGGTGTCATGATTAAAGGATATGGAGAGGGTTGTGTTTAATTTGGAAGATGAGGACTTTTCAGTGCATTCTTCTTCCTTGTGAACTCAGACTCAAGATTACAGGCAGTGCAGGGACTCAGGCTCCTCCTCCTCAACATTTCCACCTCATCCAGGCGAAATATTTTCTCTCACAAGCTCTTGTTACTAGTTGTTCGCTCCTCCAGACTATCTTTTTGTACTCTCTGAAGCTTGTAAACTAACTTCATTGTATAAGATCGCTGTCCTTCCCCTTCTATCCAAGCTGTACGACCAAATTTTAGACCCATGCATCGACCCATGTTTTGATGTAAACAATGGGCACTGTTTCTTTACACTGATCAGCCACAACATTATGACCACTGACAGGAGAAGTGAATAACATTGACCACTTTTGGCAAACTGATCAAGTATCTGTGGGATGATCCACAGAGGCCCCTCCCCTCAACCCATGGGACCCAAAGGCCCCCACTAACAATATCCTGTTACCAGACACCACAGGACACCCTCAGAAGGCCCATGAGTCTGAGTCCCAACTCTTTTGGAGGCAGACATTTGAAAATACCCTAATTCAAATCTGCCCTGCACCAGCTTTTTGCGACGAAACTTCCAAAACCAGATACTTTGTCGATAGCTTGTCAGACACAATGATTTGTTAACTTGTGAAGAACAACATTCACCTCGATGCCAGGCTGAAGCATCTTCATTAGTGAGCTGTGCCTAACATGTTCCCAGCTCCTCAATCCCACAGATGTGCTCCAGAGGAAAGAACGGGAAGTGGCACAGAGCTGTTGATTAATCCCTTTAACTATTCCAGTGCATGATAACCTCTCAGCTTTAATTACTTCAAATGAAAACTGGAAACATTTCCTGTTACACAAACTGTCATGATGACGATGATGGACATGTGGGAAACCCTGTCATCCCGTTGCCAGGAAACCAGAAGGTAATCAGTCAGCGGTGTCGATCATCCTCTCCCGCTGCTCTTCAAACCGGACGGGGGCTTAATTTCCGTTACTTCACCTCCGCTGACGCTGTAATATCCTGTCTGAATTACAGCAAGGTGCAATCA
>JASGAT010377325.1:4403-30093 GCA_030220025.1 Chelon auratus | reverse complement strand
ATTTAGATTTAAGATTTAGATTTAATATTTAGATTTAAGATTTAGATTTAGATTTAGATTTAACATTTAGATTTAGCATTTAGATTTTAATATTTAAAATATCTCTAAGTTGACAAATATTCTTGTAAATGTGCAAAAAAGTGACTCAAAAATTCACACCAGTTTTTTAAAAATTGTTTGACGCTAAATGTGACAAAATGTTGCTGTTATTTTCAGCATGAGCCGCTTTACAGACGGCACCCCATATAATAATGCCAAATAAAAGCACCTTCACAACACCCAGCCAAGTGAGGAACACTCGCCATGTAGACTTATTGTTATATAAGTGCATTACATAAACAGAAAGGACGTCACAAAAGCAACCAGATTTGATGACCATCTTTAAAAAGTGAGACCAGTTCTGGAACAGCGTTTTTAGGAAATTAAAACTCAAATCAACCTGTACCAGAATGACCGGAACAAAAAAGTATGGAGAGGTTTTGGAACAACTCATGATCGAAAGTATATAACATCATCTGTAAAACCTGGTGGAAGGATGACGGTGCTATGGCTTCATCTGCTATAAAGGCAAGGCAAATAATCACTGATATCCCTATGGATATCTATGGATTCTTCACAAAGTACTGATTAATGAATTGATAGTGTAAGGATAATTACTTTCGAGGCCCTGAAAATAGTGGACAGGATTATGTGTATGTAATGATTGTAACTTCTACACATTTCCTCAAGTTTGGATGCGAATACCCTCAAATAAAAGCTATAAAAGCTCCTAGAGTATATGGACCAATATGTACTGTATAAAGCAGTCTACAATAAAGCATTATTTACTGTTGCAGCACTGAAAAGCTAACCAGCTTGTTAAATAAAATTGTCATAGTTAGCATGATAGCCCACTTAGTAAATTCTTGGACGGCCCTTTGAATTGGAATTTTTGATACTATGAAAAGGTCTTAATAAGATCCATAGTTCATACACAGGGTGGTGGCTAATAGAACATGCATATAGTGTAGTTTTGTTTCATTCTGACATTTATTGAAAAATCATTTCACTTTCTCTACAGGCAGTGGCTCCCCTTTCTCCGGTCATTCTGGTGGGAACCCACACAGATGTAAGTGAGGAGTCTCAGGTGCAGGCCTGCCTGATCAAAATCAGAGAGGAGCTGCTGAACCATCAGGGCTTCCCTGCCATCAGGGACTATCACATGGTCTCCGTGTGCGAGGACTCAGATGCCATGACCAAACTCCGCAAGGCCATCTCGAGGGAGGTCACCAGCTTCAAGGTAAAAGGAATCAAACAAGACGTAAGTGTGTCATTTAACTTCCTTACACTACCTCTCAATTCATTTCCTCTCCCTCTCACAGATCCAGGGCCAGCCTGTGATGGGTCAGCTGGTTCCAGACAGCTACGTGGAGCTGGAGCGCCGCGTTCTCCAGGAGAGGACCAGGGTTCCGCCAGAGTTCCCTGTTCTCAGGCACCATGAGCTGGTGCAGCTCATCCAGGACAGTCAGCTGCAGCTGGAGGAAGCAGAACTGCCACATGCTATCCACTTCCTCAGCGAAGTTGGTCAGTTAAGTTTAGGGCTTGGTCAAAAACCGTGGTTTCAGTGCAAGGAATGAGCCTTAGACATTTTTTTAAATTATGATTTTTTTCAAAGTTTGAGTCTGAATGTTCATAATTAGTATTATAATACATATATATATACATGATGTGTGGGTGTGTGTGTTAGCATCAGCTTTTGTTGTACCATCATAATATTTTTGAATATAGTGTAGCCGAGATTTCCTTTGGGTCTTATGTAGTGGTGCTTTTTACAGGCAGAGAGTTGAATGACTCTATTGTCTCTTAGCATATGAATACTCTACAGCTGTTAGGTAATGTTGGTGGTTTATTTTTCTGAATGATTAAGGATTTATCAACACTGTTGTGATTTCATCGCTGTAGGGGTTTTATTGCACTTTGATGATCCTGGACTTCAGCTTCAAGAGCTCTATTTTATCGACCCACAGTGGCTGTGCAACCTGCTCTCCCAGGTAGGCTGTTTATGACAGACCCAGAAATGCTTTTTTCAGGTTAGCGTAGCGTAACAGATTCTTCTTAAACTAAGCAACATTTTGTAACACCTTACTAGAATCCGGTTATTTTTCATAGATAACTGTTTATTGTTTTTTTTATTGTTACTCATGAACCAAAGGCCTGCTATATCTGTTCACGTGATTTACATATTTGCTAAAAAAATGTGTGAAAACCATCCCAGGTTCCCAGATGCATATCTTCTATTTCTGTTGTGCAGAAACTGACCTGGAAGAGCTTTGGCTTCAGGGACAATCCTAAAGGAGTTCTGCAGCGCTCTGCTGTGGAAAAGTTTCTGTTTGATACCAAATGTTTTCCAAAGAGCCACCTGACGCAGTTCCTCAAACTGTTGGAGAAGTTTCAGATTGCTCTTCCCTTCAGCGAGGACCAGCTGCTTGTACCCAGCAGGTGTGTTTAGCGACTTTACTAAGTAAGACAGCTATGAATAATTGACAGTTTTGCACTCTCTGACCAATGATCCTGTAATCCACAGTTTGTCCAAACACAGACCAGTAATAGAGCTGCCTCACTGTGAGAACTCAGAGGTGATCGTGCGCCTATATGAGATGCCGTACTTCCCCATGGACTACTGGTCTCGGCAGATCAGCCGACTACTGGAGGTCTCCTCCTACTTGCTTTGTGGAAAAGGTAAACTGAACGTACACGCACTGCTTTTTCAAAGCTTTCTGCTGTTAATATTTAAAGAAAGAAACTGGTACTTTATGAAATGTATTGCATGCTGTGTGTTATCCAGAAAAAGTGGTCCGACCCAACCGGATCTACTGGAGGAGAGGAGTTTACCTGAGCTGGTCCCCTGAAGCGTACTGTCTGGTGGAGGCTGCCTCAGAGGAGGAAAATCCCTCCAGCTTTGTCAGAATAACTGTCCCCTCTTCACGCAAAGGTGCTGTATCTTTTAATCATATAAGTCTTACCACAAGACAATGAAATTTTCCTGTTAGATGTGTTTCCTGTATACATGAGATGTTAACTGGAGGCTTTCTTCTCCCAGGCCGAGTGTTACTGGGTCAAGTGGTGGATCACATCGACTCACTGCTGGAGGAATGGTTTCCTGGCCTGCTCAACACTGACATCCATGGCAGTGGAGAATCCCTGCTAAAGAAGTGGGCGCTGTACAGCTTTGATGATGGGCAAGAATTGAGCAAGATTCTGCTGGAAGACCTCTTCGCTTGTTTTGACAACGGTACATACTGTAAATCACACTAAAAGTCAGCACCTGTGTTGTAGATATTTGTGCATTAAGACAGCCGTGTCCAGAGAAACTATGTTTTTATGAAGTCATCCTTCTGTCCATTCGCTCTGTCTCAGGCAGGCCTTGTAGGAAGTTCTCCAAATTTGTCCATATACATGGTTCTAGCTATCTTTATTCAGACATACAACTTGTTTCCATTATCATTCACAGATTTTCTGCTGGTGAATGCAGAGGATCCGCGCTCCACACTTCCCATCTCTCAGATCGCCCCTGACTTGGTACTGAGTGACCAGCCTGCAGGTACAATCCTGGACAGTGAAGAGCTGGAGGTAGATCTGTCTAAAGAGAACCGTCTCGGTAAGCTGATTTTATGGAATTGTTTGAACAAACATCTTTAATTTTTGCTCTCCTATTTTAGTTTATTTTATTTCATCTGTAAGAACATAATATTTTCTGTGCACAGGGGACGGTGGCTTTGGAACTGTTTATCGAGGTGTCTATAAAAATGAAGAAGTTGCAGTGAAGATATTCAACAAGCATGCATCTGAGCTTTACATCTATAGACTCCTCAGACAGGTATTAATATTATTATTATTGCTGACTGTGTCCTAGACAGTTTTGTGAATTAGTCTTCATTCTCCTTGCAGCTCAACTAGTTATTTAAGAAGATCTCAACTGTTACTGCAGTATTCTTTTGCTTGTTGATATTGAATTGGTTACCAGTCTGTTAAGATCTAAACTTCCCTGACTCTGTCACTGCATCTTCCCTAGTCTGGATGCCAAACCAACTTCCCTACAGATTAGGGGTTTGTGCGTTTTCAGATTTTTAAAGTTGACTATCATGTGACAAGTGACACAGTATTCTTGACCTGAATCCATATGCTGAGAACAGACAGCCCATGCGCTACGTACTGTATACTGCAGATACTGTATGTATAGGCTGTTAAAAAACAGGCAGCAACTCAGCACCATCTATAGCATTTAATAGTACTCCACAGCACGTTGTAAGATGGGATAGTGTAGCCAGGTTAAAAAAAGGGGTATCTCTCTGAAGACTTCTCCGTGTACTGAAGGTAAAGGTCTAATAACTTTGACAATGAAATTCACCAACAAATTATTAATTTGTGATCTGGTCAGAAATGTCATCTGTGCTCAATGGAGTTTACTTTGTTTACAAAATATGCTTATTTGTAAGTTATTATAAGTTATAAGTTATTTGTTGTTTAATGTCACCGTGATTGGTTGTAGGACTATCTGATGGCTCTGTATCGATTGAAACAAGCCACAGTGAAGGTTTGCCAGACTCAGAGTGTGGCTATACGAGGCTGCATCTGTCCTTCATCACTTGAAACTTCTTGCTGGCTTTTTCAGGAACTGACAGTTCTGGGCCGTCTCCGTCACCCCAGCCTTGTGGGCCTGCTGGCAGCTGGCTCAGCTCCTCAGGTCCTGGTGATGGAGCTGGCTCTGCGAGGCTCTCTCGATGCCCTTTTCGAACACGAGATCAGTAGCCTTAACCAAAAACTGCAACACAGGATCGCCCTGCAGGTGGCAGATGGACTCAGGTAGAATGTTTGGAACCGTTGCGTTATACAGTACACGTCGTGCCTTCTGTAGTCTTTTTGGGCTTTGTACACATGTGTATTCTGTAGTGTAAATTACAACACAGAATTAGGATTGTGACTTTGATATCATTAAACAACGAATAAATAAATAAATCTGATTTAAATATTGGAAATAACTGCAAACAAGTCCTTGCACACCATACAGTTGTAGTAACAGCTTGTACACTGCTTGCCACTTTAACTCACTTCATTTACACATTGCTTTTACCCCCTGATATACTGAGGTACAGATGCATGTGCAGTATGTATGCATATGCAGAGATTCATACAGATAAATAGCTCCATTCAGAGACTATAGTCTATGGCCCAGGAAAAACCCACAACGAAGACAAACACTCCACTAAATGCATCCAACACTGGGTATTCATGACTTGTCCGTTTGAATTTTTAACCAAATCACATAATGTGATGTAAAGAATTACAAATGTAAAGACTAAACTCACTGAAACAGTGTTTAATGTGTGTGATCAGGTACCTTCACTCCGCCATCATCATCTATCGGGATCTGAAACCCCACAACGTCCTCCTGTTCAACCTGAAGACCGACTCTGAGATCATCGCCAAAATCACCGACTATGGTATCGCTCAGTACTGCTGCAGCATGGGCGTGAGGAGCTCAGAGGGGACACCAGGTCAGACACCTTCTTAAATCTCATACATTGTTTTTATATTTCACGGCCTGCATATGAGTCATTAAACTTCTGAGCAGATATTTCAGTTAAAGAAAATCAAATGGGAAAAAGTCTAGATTGGACTGCTGGATGATTGTAAAAGTATGGTCAGTATGTAAAAGTCCTCTGTTTTGTCTGTGTATGTTCGGTAGGTTTCCGAGCACCAGAGGTTGCCCGAGGTAATGTGACTTACAACCAGCAGGCTGATGTGTTCTCATTTGGCCTGCTTCTCTATGATCTCCTGACCTGTGGGGAGCGTATTTCTGATGGCATGAAGTTCCCCAGTGAGTTTGATGAAATCGCAGTGCAGGGAAAACTTCCAGGTAAGTGCGAATGTTCACCTGGAAACCCGTATTTAAGAAGATTTATGCAACATGGATCAGCTCTGTGTTACATTTTTAAAGCCCCTGTATTTTGTATTGGATGTGTCTTTTGCTAAAGTCATCCACACCATTATCTGGATGTTTCCCCCAAAAGTCGTTTTATAGGTATTCCTAATATAGTTGGTTATTTTCTGGAAAATGATTTAATTATTCTGATTTGGGGGAGCGGCAGTGTACCTAGCATTATTTTTTAGAGGAAACATATCAATATGCAGCATCAAATGGCACTAAACTATCTGTTTCATGGGGATTCTATATTTTGAAGTTAGTCTGAGCATTTTGTCCAACTGAGCACTGATGTCTGGTACTGTAAATGTAATGTGCTAACTATCATAATGGTGGAGGTGATTCTTTTAAGAAGGATAGGATGACATCAGTCGTTCATATTTTGGTTGTTATAAATGAAAGCTGGATTTAACACACTTGGGATAATGCATCTGACACCAGAAATACAGACATTGTGACAGAAAAAATGTATTGCTGTTGATAATATGTCCTTTTAAACGTTTTTTTTCTGCTTTTTCTTATTTATTCAAAGAACATCGACTTAACTGTGTATTGCCTCATGAACAGATCCAGTCGAACACTACGGTTGTTCACCGTGGCCAGGCTTTCAGGCACTGATGAAGGACTGTCTGAGGGAAAACCCACAGGACCGACCCACTTCTGCTCAGGTAGGGATCTGAAGTCTGAACCTTTATGCCTTCCTCTGTGAGCATGAAACCAACATCAGTTATACAAAGAGGCTAGAATATTGTAGAGAGAAGATCTGGTGGTGCACCCTTTAACAGACAGAACGTCATTTTAGAATCAGTCCAGTTCACGTAACACACGACTACGGAGCAGCTTCATCTTGTGTTTGTGATGTGTGCAGGTGTTTGATCGGCTGAATTCAGGTGAAATGCTGTGTCTAATGCGGGAAATTGTAGTTCCCCGGCTGGTCAATGCGGAGTGCTTCACAGTGACCTCCAATGCTGGCACCAATGCCGGCCCGTCGTCAAAGCGCAAGGCCTGGCTTGGTGGGGGCAGCAGCACTGAGAAGCTGGGTTCCATCACAGTTGTGGACCTGGACACCAGCGCTGTCAAAACACAGGTACAGACACACTGTTAACCACAGGTTAAATATCCTCTTGATGTCACACATTAGGGTTCACTGTATATTCAATGGCAAACACTATTGATTAGAAAGAGGACTACTAAACTAAATTACAGTTTAATAGTAGTTTTAATATTCACCAGCTCAGACTGCAGTTTTTCAGAGTTTCAATTAGATTTTCCAAAAGTGCTGGTCTTGTACTGGCAGGGAGTCTGTCATTGATGGACATTGAGCATTTGATTCTCAGGATGGTCATTTCTGTTGACTATTCTCACTATTATTTGAGTGAGTGCTGTACTTTGAGTGTATGCGAAACCAAGTTACACAGTGGCAACAGAGCGTAATATCCTAAATTCAGTAATATCAGTGAACACGCTTCATAGTGCTGATTGTTTCCTTTTAAACAGATGGTCGACACCAGTCCCGTCCTGTGCCTTGTGACAGTCCAAATCCCAGACGAGGCCTGTGACTGGCTTGTAGCAGGCACCCAGTCTGGCTCCTTGGTGGTCATCAGCACGCAGGACACATCGACTCGTCACAACCTTCAGAGTGTCTCCGATTCGGTCACCTCACTGTACTTCCATGTACTCCCTCAACACTCGTAAGCATGTGCTAAAGCACACTGACAACCTCATGTGCTCCTGTGAAGAAGTGAACCTCTGTGTTTTTAAGTACAGGCAGAAGGAGGACATTTTAGGCCGGTCCTCACCTTTTCAAAAGAAGATTTGCTTTGATTTGCTTTGCTTGGTTTAGGGTAAGGGCTCTGGTTGGTACTTAGTTTACGTTAGATTAAGGGATTATGGAATGGACTAGCAGGAACTACTGGCAATCACAGGCATGTTTAGGCGTGACCACTGTTTATGGTAATGACTTATTAGTTGAAGAAATGATGGTTTGTCCAGTCACCTGCCAAGTAGGACAGCTTCTCAGATGGTTAAAAGGAGCAGGATCATTTATAGCAGGATGGTTTTGCTGAGTTTATAATCAAGTCTTGATGTTTTGGGATTTTTCATTTCAGACAAAGAAAGAATTATTTGCTGGTTGGAACAGCAGATGGAAATCTCAGTGTTTATGAGGACTCTGTACTCAAGGTAAATATGAGAGTGTGGTTTTTGTTCCTTCAGGTGGTGATCTGCTGGTGTCATGTTCAAATTATGCATCGTCATTCCATAGGTTTAGCACTGTAGCTGTTGGAAGTTTATTTTCCTCTTGTTCTGCTCTTTCCAGCAGGAGAACGGCCAGCCAGTTAAAACTCTAACTGTGGGTAACGTCAACACTCCCGTCATGTGTCTGGGACAGTCAGTGCATTCACTGGACAGCAAATCTGTGTGGGCTGGCTGCGGGTCCAAGATCCTCTCCTTCACCATCGACTACAGCGTCTGCAAGACCATCGACACAAGATCACACCTCATCTTCCCGTGAGTCTGTGTCATGTGTGAAAGTGCGAGGCAGGTTGTTGCATAAAGTTTTTGTTTGGTATCTCGGTGGTAAGAGTGGTTGGATGAACTTAATATTGTGAAGATATTCGCAATATAAAGTGCTGTGTGCTTTGAGATTTAATTGTGATTAAGGTAAAATTCTGGTCTGTACAGTGGTAACAAATCCGGGTAGTTTCACAAGTGTGTGTGTGTTTGTGTATCCTCCAGGCAGCAGCGGACACTGGGCAGTGAGGCGTCCGTGTCTCGCATGGTTGTGGATAAATATGTGTACCTGAGCAAAGCCGGGACATGCACTGTCGAGGTTTGGGACAAGAGGAGCGAGAGGATGGTGGACTGCATCGACTGTGCTCAGATTATTAGGTACACACCCACACAACGCCTACTGAGATGCAGAAATGATTCAGCAATTGGACTTTAAGTTCACTGGACCATCATCCTCTCCTAAATATAACTGCATTTTGTTGCAATGTGTTTCCTATCGACAATGTTGCGCAAGTTCACACTTCACAAGAGCTAGCTCTTAATTCAGTTCACACAGATTAAAATGAACTGTTCTAAGTGTGAACTATGAACATGAACTATTGTTCAAAAACCCAGATGTGAACTAGTTCAGGTTCATTTCTTCCATTTGTAAAAGAGCTCCTCTGAGTGCTGTTTTCAGTCACTTCCCAAACTGAATTAATCCCATGGTGCAAACGACTTTTCTGTCTCTAAAAAAATCATAAAATAAGGCAATTATTGATCTATGACTCATGTACTTAAATATACTAGCTTGTATGCTATCAAAGTTTGCACATAATAAACTTCATTAAAAACAAAGTTTATTATAGACTGATGCCAAATCACCAGTATTCATTTCTGTTTTGCAATCAAAGCTCATCCACATCTGAGTTTATTACTTCTATTAATAGGAATAATAAAATAATTAATGTTGTAACTGTTATGAGCATGAGCTAGCCTGAAACCCATATAGGTTCCATGTTATTATTTACTGTATACTGCTACAGAACCACAGAGATTACTCACAGACAGAAGGGAAGCTTTAACTTGATGTGTTTCAGATTAGTTGCAGATTTGGCTCATGTTTGGACTTGTTTTTTCAGACTGGGCCGTACTGATTTGACCACAAAGTTCTAGCTAACAGTGCAACTGGTGACTGAAACGACGCAGCCAATGCCAGTCCAAATCGATTCAGTCGCCAGTTGCACTGGCCATGCCAGCACAATGAACAATCCAGGTCTTAAACGGCAAACAGATACATGCAGTTCACCATTTTCCAAAAACAATCTTTTTGCACATTCATGCACTGCCCAGAGATATCCTACAGCCTATAATTGGAATACAGGCGTAACACATACCCCGCCCACCCACAGCACATGGAAAATGTAGGTCATGTATATATAGATATAGACACTGTGGCTGAATTAAAAAACAAAACAAAACACTGTGAGTGAGAAAGATAATTTTCCATGAACAGAAAATTAAAGGCGAGAAATGACACAGTGCAGCACCTTTAGACTGTTAGACACATTACACCTGGTACTAAGGAAGAAAGTAAACACTACAAATATTCTCTCTTATTGTAGTTAAATTTTGACTATCAATGTCTGACAGCCTGTCAGAATCATGCATTTTCAAAATCAAATCAGCTTTATTTGCTTTGCACACACGTAAGGAATTTGTTCTCTGAGTTTAATCTGTCCAACATATTCCACTTGGAGCAGTCGTCAGTCATGCTAGGCACCTGGACAGTTTTAGTTACCTGCTTTAGCACCTCAGCAATGGACATAGTAAGGATCAAACCAGTCTAAAACCATAGTCCCAAAGCTACTTCTCTCAGCAACACTCCACAGCCATGAAAATCCAGGTGTTTTTTTTTTTTACATGACATCAACTGTATACTAATGTCTCCCCTCCCTGTAGACATGACTCTAGCAGCAGAGGCAAGCAGAGCAGCAAAGCCGGGCTGCCCACTGAGGCGTCACCCCCCTGGGCCATAGTGAAGGCCCTGCTGGTGCAGAGCACTGCAACACTCTGGATCGGCACCAGGGGGGGCCACCTGCTGCTGCTGGAGCTCTCCAAACACCAGACTCTACACGTCATGAACCCCCGCTGCGATTCCATCCGCTGCATCGCCTCTGCACTCATACGTGGGTCCTCTACTTTCTTGAGTTTTATTTTTATTTCGTGCCAACGTGATGCTGGATTAGCAGGTCATTAGTGGATCTCATGGTGTCTCATTCTGGATGTGGTGTTGCCATGTGAACACTGACAGGCATTCATTTATTATGGCAGAAACCTGATTTTTACACCACGGGTACACATTATATAATGATCACTGATGATGGAGCACCGTGTGCTCGTGGTTACATGGAGACTTACTGTATTTGAGCTTAGAGTTTGCATGTAACATTGCAAATGTGTAGTGAGTTTGAGAACAGATGAAAACAAGAAAAAAATGTAGAACAGCTGTGTTTTTGGTTTGTTTTGGGTTCATTGTTTCTCAGAGTATGTGTGCACAAACAACCCAGCATGCAGCTTGCGACTAGCTCACTTTTTATAATTATATTTTTCCATGACTTTGTGTTTAAATGCTGCATCTGTACCATGAACAGAAACTCTTAACTGGAAGAATGTGGTGCTGGTTCTGGGCCGAAGACTCTCACAAGAGAAAAATAAAGATGGTGAGTCTGATGGGTCATTTTTGAGTTCATCCCACACTTGATGAAAGCAGCTGTCGTGCTGTGCTGTGTGATTTTCTCTGCATTAGTCCAAAGTGTTTGTTTGTCTCGGCTCTCAGACAAGGAGTCCGTGCTGATGGTGTGGAACAGCATGCTGGCTGTGGAGGTCAAAGACCTGAAGAAGCACTGTGAGAAGAGAGAGCAGATCGCAGCCAAAATGAGAGAGCAGCTCAGTCACAACTGAGCCCGCGAGGTTTGTGTTTTTGTCATATCCCCTGTAACACCAGTTTTACACTTCTGACACTTTAAAACACACTTTCACTTTTTGTATTCTTTCAGATTCTTTGCTACATACAGTAGTTTCTGTGAGTCTGGACAGACATGGATTTGATTGGTTGGAACTTTAATAATTTGATGTTGTTGGCCTTTGTTTCATTTTTATTAATGCTGCACATTACTGTTAAAGTCATCAGTTTAGTAGTGATTAGGCTTAAATATATAGTTTTGAATTGCATTTGTTGTGGAGTGTAGTTTACGACATCTTCACCGTAAAAGCTGCAAAGGCCTTTTTCCTTAAAATAATCCGTTTAACTGTAAGAAAGGTGAACATTGTTATGCCACTGTCGTTTTTCCATCTGTGCCCTGCTCAGTAATTTGAAGTGCTGCTGAAAATACACTACATAACATTCTCCTGTACCCAAATCAGTGTTTCTATATTATGAATGAAAATGTGACGTGGAGTGGTGTTCAGACAGTGTCACTTAAATCTGCACCCACCCACACAGCTCTGATGTACTAAAGCAGAGTAACAGTGTGGCAGACCGGTAATGGGTGAAAACACAGATTCCTTTAGGAAATGGAGAAATGGCTTGAATCAAACCAGATAAGTCTGAAAGCTGCTGGGGGTCTGGAGTGAGTGTGTGTCACTATTTATGTCACAATTTTATTTTGTACGAAGGTAATGCATTAAGATTAATTAATTTCCTTCCGTGTTTGAATTGCTCTGCTGAAGAAAAAAAAACAATATAGTGTAATATTGCAACATTTTGTGAGTACTGTATTTTATTTTTTTGATAACACAGATAACATTATTGATCTTTTATTATATCAAATGTAACATTTTGTTTCTTCATTAATAAAATGAACAGACTTTACCGTCCACTAGATGGTGCTGTTGCAGCATTTTCAGAGTTAACCTAGACCCCAAAGCAAAACGTTTAATTTGACCATTACATTTAAGACAACAGTTATGATACGTTACTATGATAGGTTATTATGACTGTTGCTCAGTCAGTCTGATGTCTATCCCATTAGCAATAAAAACTGCTGAAATCAGATGGATTGGACTTTAATGTTTAAAACAGTAACATAAGCTTAACTAACATCGAATAAAATGTGTAACTAATATATAACTGATTTAATAGGACCAGTAGAAGCAGGTGCAGAAGTAGATAAAGTAGGAAACAGGACTAAGAAAAAATAGGAAATTATAATTGGTTTTACTCGCTGTCAGACATGTGGTATGGATAGAATCTTTGGAATAAGTTAATTTATTCAGTAACAGCAATTTATAGCCAGAAACGCCACAGCAACCACGTCTTGGACACCATGGCAACCACATAGAGCGACCTTAGCGACCACCCTTAGCCACTCCCACTGGTACACTTCATCTCAGTTGCTTCTTCTTGGTATGCTTGCTTCTACGAGTTGATTTCTTCCTTTGACAGCAGTGAACATCAGCTGAACAAACACACTCCGAGTCACATTGTGATCTTGTTCTGTGTTGTCATTGTACAATTTTTTTTCCTGCTAAGGTGTTTTTTGACACGCATGTAAAGTTTGAAGATGTAACGCTGGAAAATGAAAAAGGTTTATTCATCTGAACCTCGTTTTGATTATTATTTTACAGATCATTCATCGAAAAGGGATCAACTGTCCAGAACATCCATGTGTCAGCAGTGCACACTGAAGGGGACGCTTTACCTCTGTTTCTGACAGCCATATGTATTCTGCAGTTCACTGACCCTGTAAGACCCAGAACTAATGAGGGGAGCACGTTGTTGGATTGATTTCTTTTTTGAATGTTGCACACTTAAATGTGCCACATTTTAGCAGGTAAAGACAATCTGAAGTTTTACTGGCGAGAGACATTATTCTAAAAGGGACACAGATAGTGTAAGTTGTGTTTAAGAAGACCTCTTGCTCCTAATGAACAGATATTTGTTAACTTGTAGTAAGAGAGAGGAAACTAAAGCCAAAGGAAAAGAGCCTCTACGAATGTACATTTAGTTATTTATTTCCATGTCTGTGTGTTTACCAGAGCTCTATCACTCCACGTCAGTAATCAGGACACAGGACTTCCCATAATGCTGCTTGCTTTGTACTTGTTATATTTTTGTCACTGTTAGTGATTGAGTCAAACTGAATAAGTCAGTAAAAAGCATTTTATGTACGGTGATGGCTCTCTGTTTTGTTGTCAAAATTTTTCACAATATCCTTAAATGTAATCTTTAAACAATTTATTTCACAAATTTGTTTTCCACAGTTAAATCTTTTACTTCAGGTATTTTGAATTTGTAGTTGGATGTTGCACATTTGATGACGTGATGTGGTATTTAAAATGAGATGTTTTAGAGGAATGATCTTATTTATCAGGAGTATCTATCTGTAATGTATCACTGAGGATAACTGCCAGAGACGAGACACAGGCAAAGATGAAAACAACATCTGTTTCGGGTAAGGACCACATCGGTACTTTAATTTAATTAGGGAGAAAGACATTGTATTAGAAGCAAATTAATGGAAAAAAAAAACATATTTACAACAGGAGAGCGAGGGCTCGGTCCTCAAATAACATTGACAGCACATTAGTAAAAAAAACAAAGAGATAAGAGTTAAGGATTTGAAGTACGTCTGAACCTTAAAAACACTGGTCGGATATCCAAACTAACAAGATAAATATATTTATAATATTTATATTGTATTTACAGAATACTTTAAATATACAGCGTCCAACGCGTATTCTATAAACAAATATAAATTACTTAGGCACACTTTTGTCTCAGACAATCACGGGACTGTTTTTTAAAGGTCGTAGCTGTCAAAGCTGACCTGAACTTTTGCTGAGAAAAAAAAAATAGGTTCTATCTTGCAGAGCTGAGCCATCTAGTGTCGGTAGTTGTTGGGAAGCATGTCATATGTCAGGGGTCATAATGTACACAGCTATTTTACACAGCAGGACTCGAAGCCGGCTTGATTTACGCTGCACACAGACAGATTGTCCCAAGAAGACCTCTTGACTCCCCTGAACCCACTCCTTTGCAGACTCCTCTTTGCAGATTCTTGTTCAAGTCGGCCCCCACCTTATTGCTTGCCCCTGTTCTCTCCTGCAGGATCTCCAAGGAGGAGGGAGCAAAGATCGGAGGGGACAGGAATGAGTTTGCGACACAGCCAAGCAAGGGGGAGAAGGATTAGACGAGGGTGGCGTACATTACAAACTTTTTTTTATGGTAGACAGTCATGTAAGGTTCAGAGACAACAAATAAGAGAGCAGCTACGATATCTACAAAGAATATACAGTACGAGTGAGCTATACACTGATGATAACAGCTGACTAAACGCACGCAGAGGGGTGGAGGGTAGAGGTGGCCAGCCGGCATGGCCTTGCAGGCTATTACAGTCAGTCTATAAGTCCGACTCGGGCATGTCCGGCATGTCGGCCATCAAGTAGCCAATACCGTAACGGCCGTTGGGTGCGGTGTCTGCATCGGTGCCGCCGCTGCCAGTCTGCTTGCGGTAGATGCTGTTGCCAGGCATGGGCGACGGCGCCTCGCTGGGAGACTTGCCGTGGATCAGGCTGGTGTCGTCGTCCTCCCCCGGCCGGGCGCTCTCCTTGATGATGCGCCCCTTCTTGTAGGAGACGGTGGTGCTGGTGTTGTCGTCGATGATGTTGAAGTAGCGCAGGCAGAAGACCACAGGCACGGGCATGATGGCCATCACCACCAGGGAGATGCAGACCACAATGCCCCATGGAGGGAAGCGCAAGGTCTTCTCCGCGGCCTGGAGGGCAGACACGAGGCAAACAGCAGGTTGTAGTGAATACAGAGGACGGACAGGTGAAACAACAACCTAGTACTGGTGAGTTCAGCACAAATGTGTTTAGTAGAGCGGCAGAACTCATAATATGATTGATTTAGTGAACAGCCACATTCAGTCAATATATCACTATTGTCAATAGTGTCTCTGGTCTTTCCCCTGAAATCATCTCATCATTTACAAAATGATTGTTGTATGATCATGTATCAAAACTACTGAATGAAACCATAAACTCATAAGGAAAAGGTTTACTAAAGTAATAAGTGAGAACAACGGTACTTTTCTCATAAAATTCTAGACAATGTGGCTTCTTTTTGAAGGAGTTGCACCCCTGCAGGTCATTACAGGAAATGCACGTTTAAAATTCTTAATAGGTGGTTTAATCTCATGCTTATATTTGAAGCCATAGCTAAGGCGACAGCCCAGACCGCACCCAGACCCTACGTAGAACCTAACACCGTAGCCTGACGTGCACTTCCCCAGGAATGGGCGACACAGACTACAAGAGCTGTTATTGGTCCGCTTGGTAGTGTATTTCTGCTTTAGTATCTCCTGCTGCTTCTTCGTCTCGGCAATTTTCGATTGACTGTTTTGGCTCAATAAAGATGAATTTGCACTGAGGAAAGACTGACTGAGGAGGTTCGGAGATACAAACATTTGTATGAGTCATCTTTGGCGAAAGTTTCAGTCGCCATTCTTAAAAGTGAAGCAGGAAGTAGAAACTAAAATCAACCCAACTGGCAAAAAAGACACAGTTATGTATTACAGCTATAAAATACTGCACTATGCGCTCTAGGTTTTCAACAAAAGCAAACATTAGGTGAAGTTACCTTGAGTTCTGACATTTTTGGTGTAAAATAAAATTTTATGGATTAAATTTTAAGATGCATAAGGAGAATTGATGTAAGTTGCTGCCCTGCTTTCACCGCTTTGTTTCCGGTGTCTACCTGAACACACAGATCCACTTGTAGGGAAATGACTGATGGTTAAAATGAATCGTTAAATCCACCTTAAAGTGGGGCTTAGTTCTGCTGCAGGTGATCATAAGTAGGTGTTTTGGTGAGCTGAGACTCTGGACAAATTAGAGAACATGTGAAGACACCTTGTCTAGCTTGGCCTTTGCTCCACTTGTGAAGGTTTTAAAATAAACAGGTGCTTGAGTGTCTGCTTGGTAGACCACACATCCTGTTGATTGTCCTCGAGCCTAAACACGTCTTTATCAGCTAAAAAAGGTTGGCTTTTTTTCCAACTTTTACTTCCACCCCCATTGATCCCCTGGTCTCAGGGGAGCCCGGCCTTTAGACATTATCTCACCTCTTCCTGTATCCAGGCACTGTAGCTGGGTGGCGTCATGGCCAGCTGGATGAAGCTGGAGCACAGGAGGACCAGCAGCAGGATGGGCGTGATGTACTTCCACATGTAGTAGTAGAAACGGTACGGCCTGAAGCCCAGCATGTCCTTCAGGTCTTCAAAGAATCTGAGGCGAAAATAGAGCGAAGCAGCGGGAGGTGAGATCAGATGATTCTCGTGAAGAATTCACAATAGCTTCGGGGTTCTGCTTTGTAAACCCGGTGGCCTTTGCATATTGTTTATATTTTGCCTTTATGGATTCATTCAGTAAAATGCACCTCAGTGCTTCCTAGACAATGATGACCCCATGAGTTACCCTTCAAAGCAGTCAAAAGCAGTTTGTGTACAAAATATACAAGTTAAAATGTTGAATTCTGCACAAGTGGGGTGTTTAATATATGTATGCTTGCTTGTTACAGGCGCTGAGTAAAAAGTGCTGCTGCTGATGTTATTTACTTACTTATCGATCCCGTAAACCCAAGCGATCGCCACGTTCTCCAGTACGACCACGATGAGCAGAGGCAAAGTAGCCGAGTAGTCGTCGAACATGGCCACAAAGTAGTTCCCTGAGCGTTGAACGAACAGGAGGCCGATGGAGAAGGCCAGCACGCAGCATCCCACTGCAGGAGAGACACAAGTACTTGCTCATATACTTATATTTGATAAACGTTTCATAGGGAGCATCCGCAAACTCCATGCAAAGTGGTGGCATTTTATGGTGAATTGCGTCCCATCTAACGGGAGGCGTGGGGATAAAGCTAGGCTAAATCGGTGTGTGTTTAAGTAGAACAGGACCCATTTAAAGCCGTCTGAGTCAAACGACCAGCTGGATGGCCTACATCGGTTCACTGTGGAGCCTTGAGTACCGTTAATCAAAGCGGTTGTGGTGTTGTTTGAGTTTTTCTGAAAATCATTTCCTTTAATATGCACTTGCATCTTCTCCTCTCTCTGAGGGAACAGCTTAATATTGGGGACACCTTTTTTTTATGTATGACGTGGAAAGGTTTGCTAGCCTAGACTGTCTCAACTTTAATTCCTGGTTATATATGAAATCCAGTTGCAGCTATTCTAGTATTATAAGTATTATATTCATCTCTAAACATCTACTATCTAAAGAATAAACATTAGTATTCATCTGTAATGGCATCAGTGGAATGTAAATTTCAGCATATATTACATACATGCAGATAATCTAGAGAACCTGCCAATCACTGGAGTGGATTATCGATCACCTGCAGCATGTCCTTTAGAGACCATATGGAATAAGATAAACTAAGCTAATCTCAACATTTAACACATAAGAAGTCCATGTTGGACTTTCTGCAGTCCTCATCCAGCCCCCGTGACATTTGTCGGGACGTGTGTTGCTAATAAGCTCAAACTGCCTCAACAGAACTCTCCTAAATAACCTTAAACTGAAGTCACCGTTTCAACAATGTGTGTTTGACTCGTCGTGAAGTCGCACTGCTGCTTGAGTCTCTCTAACCTGTAAGGAACTCCTTGCGCACTTTGAAAGTGTCTATCAGCGGAGTGAGGATGCCCTCGATGGTGCCGAACATGCTGCCCAGGCCGAGGTTAACCAGCATCAGGAAGAACATGACGGACCAGAAGGGCGAAGCTGGGAAGTGGGTCATGGCCTCTGTGAAGGCAATGAAGGCCAAGCCTGTGCCTTGGACTGCCTGTTGGCCGGAGAGACAAAGTGCACGATGTTAACAGACACATTACCAGGTGAGTACTTTCCTTGAGATAGCTTAGGAGCCTTGACTGCTAACCTATGAAATAAATATGGAAAAGTCACATGTTGATTTTACTCTGAATTACTGAGATATACCTGTTTGGTAAATGAGCTTCAGAGGTGCTGCTGGACAGATTTTGCTTTTTCACCTCTGTACAAAGCCTGTCCATCTAAGCTAAATGGTTGTTGGCTGTCTAACTATTGGCAGACGCAACTTATGTTGTACCCTTTTAAATGGATATTTGCTCACGTATAATGACACTGAAACAAACTTTTTCTTTTTTGCATCTACCTTATTGAGCTCGTCTTCGATGCTGCAGGATTCCAGCCCCAGTTTCTGGTAGTCGTCCTCCTTCACCCCTTTGATGATCTCTATCATCTGATGGTAGTCCTCAGCACTGACCTGACTAACCTGAGTGAGGTTGATGTGGTGAGGAATAAGGCTTTGTTCAATGCCGTTCCCCAACAAAGCCACAATCTTGTTGGTGTTCCTAAATAAATGGAAAGAAGTTATTGATAACTGAATGATCCAAAGACCTAGGTACTAATCAGGAAGTTGAATATCACGCAACCCTTAATTAGAACAAATCTGATTGTTTTTATTGTCAGTCTGACTTGCAAATGTTAAAAATGCCAGTAACTGGAGTCCAGTGACAACTTATCTTGTCCAAAATATATCATTTACAAAAGTAAAAGCAATTAGCTGTGACGGGTAGCTTGTACTCACAGAGCGACACATTTGCTGTTCATGATGTTGGCTTTGAAGCCCAGCACGGCAAACACCACCAGGGTGGCCAGCACTGAGGTGAAGAAATTGATGAAGGACACCAACACGGCGTCGAAGTGGCAGTTGTTGTCGCGCTTGTTGTAGCTGGAGAAGGCGATAACGCCGCCAAAGCCGAGACCCAGCGCGAAGAAGACCTGCGTCGCCGCCTCCCGCCACACCTTGGCCTCCAACATGATCTCCAGCTGAAAATGGAGAATAGGCAGATTTGGTGATGCAGTCTACATGCTGTACGTTATTAGACAACCAAATCGAAAAAGAAAAAAAAAAAACTTAAGTAATTGAGTGAGGAAGCACAATGGATAGAGTGGTTTTTGCACACACGTCACGTGGTATAATTGAGAAATGCAATCAAGCCAATGCTGACCAGGACCAGTTGATCCAGATTTTGCATCAACAGGTTCTGTTCAGATACCACAGAACCAATCACGCTGTAGTGAACCCATCGCATTTCAACCACACAACCAGTTCTGAACTCCAGATCGAAGGTGGCTCAATCTGGCGTTCGCCAACTCAACGTGTTTCACATTCACAACGTCCTTTCCAAGAAGCTCTAGCTTTCCTTGCCACCATCGCCTTAGTGCTTTATCTGTGTTCTGTAAAGCGCCTTGAGTCAATCTGGCTTGTATTTGTCGCGATATACATAAAGCGGAATTTAATTTTTCAGTTTCATATCCCGGGCTTACTACACACCCATTCATGGCACCAATGATTCCCATTCAGGTCTGGCTGGAATACGGTTCTTGCTTGAAACTTTTTTTTTTAGTTTCAAGCCAATAGATAGGCTTGTAAACTGTGGCCAACAGCACACATTTGATGACTGCGACATGTAAGGAGAAACAAAAGAGCAAATCCTTCTCAGAATAAGGATGGTGTTAGAGGACGTGATCAAACAGTCCATCCCCAATAACGCAGAGAGCGATATTATAGTGGGGTTGAAGAGTGTAAACCTCTCATCACAACAATACATGCATACTTGAGAGGTCAGAGGTGGATAAAGCTAAGCCGCTGGTCATCCTTCACCACGTTCTCAACAAGTGGGCACAGTAAATGCGGGCACTAATGACAGGCCTGATTGATGGGTGGTTATGCCGAGCTTTCACAGGCTCTATCAATCTTCTGTTTTATCTTTTGATGCGCTATATGCTGATGAAGAGGTGTCTTCCAGGATTACAATGCCCCCATACGTAGGAGACGAAGGGTCACTGAGTGGTTTGACTAGTCTTAAAGTGATTTGAAACATGATCAATGGCTTTCTGACACCAAGTCTAACCAAATATATCACCTATGGGAGAGCTGTAAGTTGTTCATTTAAACACGTGTGCACAGAATATTACAATGTCCTGTATTATTATTGAACATTTTCAGGTTTCTGGCTGAAGGAGATGCATCTGAAAGTTAAAAGCTGATGTTTGTGTTCCAATAATTTGTATCTAAGTATCTTTAAAGACTTATGATGATTCCGTCCCTCTATTTTTTATAATGATCTACGTATTCGTAGGAATAATCAGCATTTGTTTCTGTGTGCCTTTTTCTCTCTGCACCAGCGTGTCAAATGACGCCTGGCATCTTTACAGTTTCCACGTGCTGGTTTTCTGTTACACAAGTCTCAGAGTGTTCCGAACACAGAGCAGAACGTACACGCGGCGGGGCTCTGATGTCCACAGGTATACGGAAGATGGTGGCACAACGAGTCGTTTGAAGTCTCAAGACACCTGACGAGACAGGCCAGACACACAAGACAGGCGCTCTCTGCTCTGAATGAGCGTCTTAGGCTTGGTTGGTTGGTTGCACAGAGACTCGGTGAAGTCCTGTTTCCATGGTGACATGATTCCGCAGCTCGAGGCGCCATTGGCCGGTTGGCGCTGAGGAGCCAGCCTATCACCGTGCAGGTACGGTCGTTTGAGTTCAGACAGTTTCATTTAACAGTGATAAATGATGAATAACAGAAAATGTGCATTTCTAACCAATGCTGTTTTCTGCAGAGGTGGAGAAATGTAGTCAGACCTTTTACTTATGTAGCAGTAGTAACACAACTATGTACATTCAACTCATATATACTATAGAGTCCAAGTACAGAGTAGAGATGTTCTGACCTCTTTTATTTCTTTTATTTCCTTCCCAATACTGAGTCCATGTCTGAACATTGTATATTGACTGATGCCATTGCAATAACAGTACAAACAGTAAAAATAAATTAATCTGGAAAAGAATAACTATTCCTTTAAAAACAGTTCACTTGATTCCATGGTTAAGTAAATTAAAAGATATTTTTCTTTACACCATTATTTTTCATGTAGTTTGAATATGGTTTGCAACATTTAGGGATCCCCATTGTCTTTTGTTTTTCTCTTTTGCCACGCGGAATCCTTGCGCTCTCTTGCGTGAGGCATTATCAAACGCTTCCTAAAATTGCCGGTGTTGAAACTGGCAACAGTTCCCCTCATAACTACAGCCTTGCATACTGCACACGCCACCGTTTTATGGGTGGAATTTTCCAGCATAAAATACTGCCAAACTGATGACATTGTGCAAGATCTGGTTAACGTGGCTGTGCAGGAAATAAATCCCTCTACATAGTTTTAAAACGACAAAGAATAAGTGAAATGTGGTAGGCTGACTAGAGCAAGCGAAATTTCTGAAACATGGGTTCATTTTAACCTGACAAAACATGGTCCTGGATCAGTCCATAGACTGGAAATAGTGGGCAATACCAGAAACAGAATTATAGGCAGTATCTGAGTCACTTCCTCTACTCGTATGTTGCAATACGCCGCTAATATTATATTACTGTATAATTAACAGTAAAATCATATGTAAGAAGGGCTGTAATGTTGTAGAAGGTAAAGACAAAGCTACTGCTGGAGAAAATACTGGAGTGAAGTATAGAGTTCATGACTGGGTGTAAATGGATCTCTGTGATGGAAACATAATCAAGAAGATATGTGCTTCCTTATTGGATTCTTTTCAATTCTCCAAACAGGCCACGCCGGTTCAAACGCGCTTTACCTTGGGTGTGAACATGTGTCGAATCCCGTCCAGGGAGCCCTTCAGGAGCAGGGCCCGGACCAGGAAGCAGATGAGCACAACGTAAGGGAACAGGGAGCTGAAGTACATCACCTGCAAGCAAACAGACGGGATGTTCAGTTCATTATTGTCAGGCGACATGCGTCTTTGGAAAACAGTGAAAAGGGATGAATCTGTCGGGCCAATGTAATCGCTCGTGTGAGCTTTATGCAGTTAAGGACAGGAGGGTAGAAGAGACATAACTAAACATATCTAAAACACATCATCTGAACACCGTGGAGTTGAATTTGTTCAATGAGAAAATGCCTCTGATTGATTGTGGGACTATCCCATTGCGTGCAGAGGTATATCATTTCTCGGTGTGGGTTCAAACATGCCCTATATGCAAATACCGTGTAAGGAGATTCACATTCTGAGAAGAATTCAGTGTGACTAAGCCAGACTAGTTTCCTGTTTTGTTTTTTTTTTCAAATCCATTCCGTGTTTAAGTGGGTTTCTGTCACAGTTTGCAGCAGAGAGTCTTGTTCAAGACACACTTTGGGTACGTTCTGGTGACAATGTATAATTATGGTAAAGTTTATGGTCCCAGGTCAGAACTGGTAGCTGCTGGATCTGTGCAAGGGTCTTTGTCCCATTACAGCTCTAATCAGAGGGTGGGCCTCCTTTTTCACCCCCACGCGTCGTTAACCAGAGGTCTCCTCTGCACAGATATTAAAAGACTGAGGGCGACTGAAGGCCTGAGTCAGCCGCTACTCTGCAGCACGTGGATTTATGGGACTGGCTGTAGGGTGTGGGTGCAGACACTGGGAGATGGTTTAGGGTTGAGTCATGAGAACGCTTAGTAATTCAGAGACTTAACGTCTCCTACTTGGTGGTCCCTATCTAGCTCTCAAGCAGACAACATGTCTCATTAAAGAGGGAGCAGAGATGGTATATCCTAAAGCAGA
This sequence comes from Chelon auratus, assembly GCA_030220025.1. NCBI lineage: Eukaryota > Metazoa > Chordata > Actinopteri > Mugiliformes > Mugilidae > Chelon > Chelon auratus. The sequence goes on along the minus strand of JASGAT010377325.1, from coordinate 6,983 downwards.
AGGTTCTGTGGAATATCCCGGCTGTGTAGAGGCCACAGAGTTGTCCCTTCCTTTCATCATCCAAGCAATATTTAAACCTGGTGACACCGCCACGAGGCACGTAACATTACTTTTGAAGAAGTGCACAGAAAATGGAGCATAAATCAACACATCAGAGGCAAATTATATCTCAGTCATGGATTCACAACACATTTATACAACATGTGTCCACAAAAACGTTCAGCCCCGTTCACTCCTTGAGACTGGATTCTCTGGAAATGAATGGGTTGTACCATTGACTGGAGGATCAACACTAAATCCTCAAATTACAGGTGAGTATCTGGCTGTTACAAACCCCAGTCACGTGAGTTCCAGGTGGGCCCCACCCACACATGTTCCTAATATAATCCCAACTCCCATCCAGTCATTCAGACTTGATGAAACTATTGAGATGCATGGTGAAACGTCCAGTTGCCCTTCTTTCATTTTTGTTTTGTTTTTTGGATATATACCGTGACCTGGATGACTGAAAACTGTCACAGACATAAACCAACAGACAGAAGTGTTTTAAATATCAAGATGAATGCTTTTGAAGTGAAGATCCTTAAACAGAAAGTCAACATTGGAATACTTGTCCTTGTCTGTGAAGGCTCTCAGTCATCCAGGTCTTAGTATAACAAAAAAAAGAAAGGCAACTGGACTTGTAGAGTTTCTTGAAGTAGAACTAGTCAGGCTTAGTCAAGTTTAAGATGGGCTACACCGACAAATGTTCCTATTAAAACCTCACCTCCCCGCCAGTCCTTCAGAACTGAAGAAGCTACTCGCATGAGTGGAGAAAAGTCCTCCAGAAACTCTACAAGTCTAAAGTTGTCTTTCTTGAACGTTTTTTTTGATTTTCCTCATGTACTTTCTTTCCTTTCCAGCTCTTGTGACTCCTCCCACTTCTGAGCTCTAGTGTGAGAACAATCGTAGCCTTGGTCAGCTCAAAGCCAGCCAGGCTGCATATCTGCTCCTCTGTAACTTCAGTCCTATGCTCTATCAAAAAAAACATTGTGTGCCATGTCAGACAGCAGATAGCTTCTCACAAAGGTCAAGTTTGAGGAACTGCACTGCTATACGCTATTGAAAACTGATAAAAAAGTTAGGTTTTCCTTAAATGACATATAATTTAACATCTAATGGTTGTGATGTGGCCTTTTACTATAAGACTATTTCGCATCTGAAGGACGGCAGTGTTTATTATTGCACATACTAATTTCCCCATAATAAAGAAAATGCAAAGTTTTCATTTGCATGTTTCAGAGACTTTCACGTTCTTGATGAATTCCATTGTCAAAATCAAGTCAAAGCCAAAATCTCCGCACCCACCCCCCACTTTTTTTTCTGCCGCACTCTCAACAATCACGCCGAGCCAAAAGAGCGCGTATAACCATGGCAACCAAATGGTCTGATCCCTTTTCACGCCCACCCACACGCACAAATGGGACAGAAATGCAGAACGCGGCAGGGATATTCCTTGGAAAAGGCTTTTGTGCGAACACGGGTGGAGAGAGGGCATTAATATTCTTTTGTACCGCACGGCGCCGATTAAACTTCAAAGACACTTGGAGCCGGCCCCTTGGAGGGGGGAAGTTAATGCCCAGCTCTCCTCCGTAGGCCAACTCATAACGGGCTGTCAGGACACATCGGGCAGTTGGAGGATGACCATCTGGCTCCAACTGTACGGTTCACTTGCAGCATGGGTGGCTTCTGATTATCTTTCAAAAACGACAGGTTACAAAATATATTTCTGTCTTTGTTTCAGTAATTCCTTGTGTCGTCCTGATGACAGCGGAAGGATCCAAACATGTTAGATGCTCAAACAACCACTCTGACAGACTGGCACTTGAAATACACCAACTGTGGTCAGAAGTGGTATCTCTTGCCAGGCAGCAGGGTGTGGCGGACAGGGCAAAAAGAGAAGGCAGAAGCCAAGATTAAACCACTTCTGTTGCACAAGGCATCCATCTTGCTTTGTCTGTGGCTGCTGTGGTGAATGCGGAGCCCAACAAAGCTTGGACGGCAGTTGGGATAAGACTTGAGCTGAGGACAATGTCCAGTTAAAAGGTGGGAAAACTAATTTGGCCAGTGACGGCCGTGTTTCCTGCACCACATCTCAAGAAACTGCACTCACAGGTGAATAACAGGGCTGTGTGTACAAGGGCTTTGCTGCCCGCAAGGCCCAAATTCAACAGTTTTCAATGGTGGATCAGTCTTAAAATTATCTTAGTGTTTGGATTGGATTTGTCCAAGGTTTTTTGTTGGTCCCACAATTGCACCACACAATAAATGTGCTGTAAAACCAAAACAGTAAGCTAGATAAGGCTAAATGGCCAAACAGGGCTAAGGAACATATTTAATTGAGTTCATTCAGTCTTAAAATGTAAGCCCTTGCTCATCCCTGACCCAATAATACAATTAAATAACTTCCACATCAAAGCTCATTCTAGGAAGATTATAAAATGATTGCCTCTCTGATTAGCACAGGCTTGACTCTGGCCTCGAGAGTTTACCCGCTTAATGCTTGTCATGTGAAATGAGAAAATGTGGAATGATGATGAT
>JASGAT010377323.1:0-11997 GCA_030220025.1 Chelon auratus | reverse complement strand
CTTAATTGTCATATTATATGACCATAGGTTTGGTAGGGTCTCTTAGCTGAACAGGGCCTCTAAATGTGTTTTGCCTGGGATTTTGGCACAAGGGATTATAACATGTTATCCTGTGTAATACTGAATGAGCACATTTCTAATGTTTATCTAATGATTGTCATAACAACCAGTAAGTTTCACATAAAATCCTTCCTCGCAGGAATGTGTGGTATTTATGTGGCTGATAAAGCTCCACTAGTTGTGATAGCGGATCTCTTGGCTCATATTTTATTCCTTCAAAAAGGTAAAGCTGGGTTTATTTCTGGTGGACTCACAGTGGTCTCCGTCATGAGGCGTCCTTTGAGCCACTCCTGGACGCCCTGCAGGTCGAGGTCGATCCCCACCAACCCGAGCTTCCCGCGCCGCTTGATGAGTTGATCCGGCTTCACCACCAGCCGCTACAGAAGAGAGAGCGGAAAGAAACATCCCACAGATATAAAAATCATAAAAGCCACAGGATCTAGTAAAACAGAGTCATGGAGACAAATGTGCATATAAAGTCGCAGTCACATGCCTCTATAACGGTAATGACATAACATCCTGCAAATTATGTGCACATAGAGACTGAGTAACACCGTGATGGGCCTTGTGATTTTAATTATCGTACACCAGCCAGGGAAGGAAATAAACAAAGACAGGCTATTGGAGGGCTGTGTCGAGCCCGTCCTGGTGTTCTTACCTCTGTCAGCAGCCATGGATGCTCCTGTGTGAGGCGGTCCCAGTTGGTCTCAGCAGTTACATTAGCATAGCGCAAGCGGTTGTGCACGGGCGCCGAGGTGCTGATGTACTTATACAAGAACTCTTTCCCCGTCTGCTCTGAGATGGCTTTCGCCGACATGGCAGCGCTGGACAGCACAGGACCTTTAGGAGGAGGAGGAGGAGGAGGAGGAGGCTAATGGTCAATTTCACAGAGTCACCACGGGATCATATGACTGTATTGTTAGAGGAAAATACAAAAAGACACACAAACGCATTTTTAAACTGATTTTTAAACCAAGACAGGGACAACTTTTTAAGCCCACGCCTCTGTCTATGTGTGTCTTATTAAATCAGCTGCACATAAACAACTCTTCAACCTCTATTTGTGGATTAACGGCTATCAACTGGTGTTTCTAACCACGGCTAACAACAACAACAGCTCGGTTTTTACAAATCATTGCACAGGGACGCCTTCAATTAAGGTGTCAAGACAAGATTAATGTAACACAGCATGGAGAGTCCAGCACGTGTGTCATGAATGCATAGCCCTGACAGCGAAGCACAGAGGTAGAGACATCCGAGTGCAAAGGTGTTCAGGGAGGTGACACATATAGATGACACTGGGTACGCGCCAAAATACTGGATGACTGAGAGCCTCCTGAAACCTGGCAGCAGAAGGAATACACCTGCATAATAGTAAAAATACCTGCATGAAAAAACACACAATACTTTCTTTTAAAAGCTGAACTTATGACCTGTCAAGTATGTTGTCGGCCGTGAATCACCTTTGGGGTATTTAAAGATGAAAAGCAGAGCAAATATGAGCAAACAGTGTACAGCTCAGCTTGGAAAATAACGCAAACACACTAAGGTGATGCATTATTTAATTATTTGACATGTACAGTAAGACTTTGATGGTGAATTCAGGCCTTTTTGTGCTTTGCCAGCAACACTTATCTTGTGTTTGAGCTTTCCACAGCCTCTGCTAAACGTATAGCCTAGACAAAATACATTTGACAGGCAATGAGAGCTAATTAAAAAAAACAAACATAAACATAACATTTGTCTTGGTTAGGAGGGATGCTACGCGTTAAGACACATGCTATAAAATCCTACATTTACCAGCTCATCAATCAGTTGGCCTCACGCTCTGATAAGAGCGCTTTAATGCATTCATTCATTCATTTTAAAGAAAAGTTTCTCTGTTTGGGGCGAAACCATCAAGCCACTGGAAAAAAAAAAAACTAAGATTAAAAAGACTTACTGCCAATTTTTAAGGTTCTTGTATGTGACTGATGACAACTCAGTTCCTTTTTTGTTCTGAAGCAGAAGCTGCATATCAGTAGTTTTTATCTCCTCAGAGTCATAGGGCCTTGATATTTATTTTTTTTTGAACATCGGTATGTTGCCAAACCTGCTCAGTCACCTCCGCCCCAACTAACACAAAACTTCACGAAGGTTACGGCACTTTTTTTCTTTTTTCATTTTCATTTTGGAGGCTGTGGTTTGAAGTACTACTGAACTGTTGTGCAGCCACACGTGTTTCTATCAACTCCACTTTTAGTCGGTGGGCTAGGCTAAATACCAGAATCATTTATTTTTTATTTTTTTTTTTTGCGTTTAACACAGTTTAACAGCACCACAACGAACTGCATCCTGCAAAATGATCATCCAGTCGAATCCCCAACCTTCTTTCTCTGCTTCAACATAAACTAAACATTATGACCACCATTAAAGATGGATTTAGCGCTGGACTCTTATATTAGAACACATTTGCTTTCACTAGTGTACCTAATATGTGTGTGTATTTATGTTTATATGCATGTATGAACGTATTTATGTGCATACATCTATGAATACCGAGCTATATATTAATATTTGTACTACACTTGTTGTTTTTGTTATATATACTATTATTGCAGGCTGCTTGTTCCTTATTATTGGGTTAATTTTTCACTTTTTTTTTTTTACAAGATGCCAAACTGCATTTCGTTGTGCATGTACCTGAACTATCTGCAATGACAATAAAGTTGAATCTAACCTAATGGAAGAAGCAAGAAACTTCAGCATCAACCATCCAGCAAAGAAGCCAGCCATCTTATCTCCTCTACTTCTTTACTGCTGATAACATTTATGGCTTGTTTTACAGGATGGTAGTGATGACTAACCCTGGACGCCTGGCTCGGATTCAGCTTTTAAAAAGAAGACTATATCCTGTGGCACCATCGGAGACAGATGTCCCAGTATTTAGCGTGGCATAATCCACGGGTCCTGTCTATTGTTTGAGGCTGCCGACCCGTGAAATCTCCGTGCAGACTCCTGAGATAAGGGGGGCTGACAGCAGCATCACAGGGGCCCGCAGCTGCTGTTTTAGATGGTGTAGCATCACTACCACTCGTGCAAACTTCCACGCTGGCTGCATCGCCTTCCTCCAAGCTAACGTATGAATGAAGCTCCTGTGCTAGCTACACCACACCCACCACACACTGCAGCCTGAACTAGCAAGCAGAGCAAGTTCAACAATAACTTCATCTCGCTCTGGGTAAATAAGGAACAACTTCCGGGAGAGGAGAATGAAGGGGCTAAGCTTTAATAAGTGCTAAAAATAAATACATAAACCTGCAAGCTTTCCAAAGCAAGGAGCTGCAGTTTGAAGATGATGTAAGGTTGAGTTAGCTTAAATGAAATCATTTCAAATGGGCTGTTTGAGTACAGTGTAACAGCAAAACGAAACAAGGTAAGAAATAATCAAACATTTTCTTTTTTTTATATGTCTCTGGCAAGATGACACTCACTCACTCGCTCTCACGCTGCAGTTTTTTTGGCAGGCACACCTCACAGCATCTCATATCCGCTGACAGGCACGGCTAACTGATGTAGCCTCAGTCTAGCTAGCTAACTGCTACTGAAACAGAACCACGTAAAAAAAAAAAAAGAGCTGACTAACGGTAGCACGCGCAGTGAATAAGGGAAAGCGGTTACCTTGACAGTTAAAGTAGCACCTCCTCGTAGTAAAGGAAACGTGTTCGGATTAAAAAATGACAGAGCTGAGCAGTCAGTTCTTATACCGGAGTCAGCTCCCTACCAGTCACTAGTGCCGCTGCTGCTGCTGCTGCTGCCACCTCACTCTCCTCCTGTCGCACCATAATCTGACGACCGATTACACGTCCTAGCCGGCGCCTGATTGGCTTAAAAGTGGTCACGTGGTGACGTCAGTCGCACCGTGGGCGCCGTTGACGAATCAAACCATAAATCACTGTATTATATATATATTAAAAAAAAAACCCGATGCGGTTGTTTTATAATATCGTTATTTAAAAATCCAGAGAGTAAAAACTTTTGAAATTTAAAAAAATTTAAAAATTGCATTCATGTTTATAATTTATCCCAACTGTGTGTATATACTGTATAATAATTTATATTTCTCTTGTATATTTGTACATATGCAAAGCTGGTATATTTTTGCTTATACTATTTTTATTTTATTTATTTTTTTGCTCATAACAATCTTGCACCTATTTTTCTTTTTGCTAATATTTGTGAAGAGTGTTTCTAAATTCTGTCTTAGTTGAAGTCTAAGTGCACAAATGAACAATAATAATAATAATATTTGTTTTATTATTTTATTCCTATTCCACTTTAAAAATCAACATTACAAAGTGCCTAACAAAGACAAAAATCTGCAATTTTAAAAACAGCCCCGTAAAACAAAACTGAAACAATAAAACACACAAAATACAAAAAATATCAGTATTTAATTTAAATTAAATACTGATAAAGTATGTTTTAGGAAGAGATTTTAAGGAGAGTCGGTTAAAAATGAATGTCTTCTCATTTAACAGTCCTGCACTACACCTTAGATAATATACATATATTTATATATATATATATATATATATATAGTATATTCAATATTTAATTTAAGAGATAAGATGTTTATTGTCAATTCTGTGTATTTTCAGAACATACAGAAGAATCAAAAAGCAGTTTCTCTCTCATCATAAAATAAGCAGTAATAAGTGGAAAAATAAAATTTTATGATGTATATATACATATTTTATAATATAGAATGATGTTATGTTGAAATAGCATAAGAAAAAGTTGTAAATGACCTGTATGGTCATTTACAACTGGAGGGTGCTGTATGTTTCCACCGTTCAATGGAGTTGTCAAAATAATAGAAACATGTCAGTACAACACAACATAGTTAAATAGTTCTGCTTCTGTTGTTTTTTTTCCAAAATTTATTGTAAAGAAATAAGTGAGATTTTGAGCAGAACTGTTATATTAGAAAGGATTTGTTTCACTAGTGTACCTAATGACCTGGAAAGTGAGTGTTTACTTTCAAGTAAAGATCCTTTTGACATACGCTTACATTGTAGCACAGTAACTATCAGAAGAATGAGTAAGGAAGTGCAGCCCCTGGCTATTAATAAATTTATTATATATTTACACAGAAACAGGATTTTGTGTTTCAGCCGTTTAAGGTGGAGCTACTTTAAACAACCTTCAAGCTACACTGTTTATTCTCCAACAACAGACGTATCATGCAATAAGGTAGAAGGAAAAAAAGACAAAAAGTCCAAGATTACAGTAAAAGACGAGCCTTTATTTTTTTCACAATTTTAAAAAAGCATGTCTTGTTAATACTGTAACAAGTTTTAAAAATGGTACATAGATCAGAGATATTAACAAGAGAAGCTTCCAACTCACTACCACTGCCCAAATAAACGGGTGGAACCAGTTGGGCAAAGGTCACGCTGACCAAACATGCATGACAAGTAACAGGTGGATGACAGATACAATATGTGAGGCCGGTGACACGACAAAGTCTTTCATGTTTGACAGGATGAGGGATTTTCATTTCGCAAAAAAAAAAAATCGTTTGTTTATCGGCTGGATGTGAAAAAGGTTTTCCTGTGGAACAGCACAAAAAACAAAACATACACAAGTGCGAGTGCTGCCTTGTTCAAAATAGGATGCGACTTGCTTTACAGCTTTCGATGGTGGTTTCACTGTAAGAAGCTTATCTGATTCTGGTAAGGCACCACTTGAATTTGAATAGGAGGAGAGGGACAGATGTGTGGGTGGTGGTGAGTGGAAGTGGGCATTCGTCAAATTGTTCTCAGCGTAAGAGTTCTGGTTTTGGCCTGATTCGGACAGAAATACCTTGCACAGTCTGAGAGTTAACAGGAGGAACATGGGGCACATTTACAAATGAGTCTCGTAAAAAAGGAAGACGAAGACCACTGGCATTCTGCTGCATACAGTTTAGTATATACAGTACAATAAATATAAACAGACCGACGGAAGACTAAAGAAAAAAAAATCATCGACACATAACCTTTTACATTCGAATCAAATATACAACGCAGCATGGAGAAGAAACAAAAACCCTGCAAGTCGGTGTTATATTTGGCGATTGCGCCAATAGAACCTGGGCACGCGCTCGGAAGAGTAGAGCGCTGTCCTAAACAGGCTGTCCTGAGGTCAGACATTGAACTTCCACGGTACACTGACGCCTTCCGTCCCAAGACGACCTTAAAAAGATTTATGCCTTGAAATGTCTTCTAAAATAACCAAAAATTAACGTGATCACCTTTACGAAGGCCGAGGCAGTTTTACACGATTAGATTTTACTATTCAATTCGATTTTGGCAAAAAATAAAAGAGGACATAATCTTGACTGGCTGATCCAAACCATTTCTTACTTCGGTACGTATTTATCTTGTGTTATTTTAAATCTAGAGCCTCTGTTTCTCCTAATGTTTGTTAGCATCGATGTAGGGAGTGAATTTAGGGGTGAATGCAATGATCAAAAAACTTTGTGTCAAAAGAAAAGTAGGGGGAGACTTAGCGGGACGCTCAGCTGTGCGACCATCACAAGGTGACTGTGGGTCCAACTTGATTTTGTCCGCTGCAAGGCTGCATTTCCACACGTGCTCCTTTGCTTTAGCCAAACTGGAAAAAGAAATTTCCAGGTCCAGAGTCTAGAGAAAACACAACCAAAAAGTTAGTTGATAAGCTGAACTAAACCTTACTTCTACTGTTGCTGCAGCACTGAATGAGCCAGCGCTTTGGCGGACATACACAATCAACACCTTCTTTGTCACCCTAAAGCAGAAATTTAGAATAAAACTTCAAAAGCAAACAAACCTGGACTGGAATCAAAAGTGTATCCTCCACCGTGGCCGCCAAAGAAAGCTCTGAAGATGTTGTTGGCATCGAAATCTAGAGAGAAAACAAAGGGTACGTTTAGCAGGATTGGCAGAAAATTAAAAACTGAAAACTGACCGAGATGTCGTCAGTTGCGTTAAGTAATCATTCCTTAGATGCACAATAACTCTAAATTGTGCATCTCATTGGTTTATAACAGGTCTTTCTGACTTATACCAAGCATATGTCAGGAAAAACAGCCAACATGTGCAATGTAAGGACATTCTGTCTTCTGTCTGTACCCGGCTGGCCTTAGGCAGATGGGTCCCTCCATATGAGCTGGGTTCTGCTCGAGGTTTCTTCCTGTTAAAAGGGAGTTTTTCCTTGCCACCGTTGCCTTCAGGCTTGCTCTGGGGGTTTCAGGCCGGGTTTTTGTAAAGCGTCTTGAGACGATTTGTATTGTTATTGACGCTATATAAATAAAATTGAATTGAATTGAATTGAATTGAAACTAAACGAGCTAATGGTGATTTAATTTGCTTCCTTTAGTTTTATTTAACTTTGACTTCCTATGTTGTTAGGTTAATGGAAAACTGGAACACTCCTTAACTGTCAACTTGTGTCCTGCTCAGATTGAATTCAGTCTGAAGGCTGTGAAAGTGTCTTTTATATGCAAACAACCCAACAGTTTAAACCGTTCATTTTACTGGCAGATATCAAGGGTCATTTCTCCTGCAGGTTTATATTTACCTCCACCATCAAAGCCGCTGTCATCTTCCAGGTCGTGCCCGTTGTCATAGCGGATCTTCTTCTTCGGGTCGGAGAGGACGGTGAAGGCCTCACCCACTTCCTTGAATTTCTTTTCCTCCTCCTTTTGCACCTCTGGAGTTGCCGCACTGTGCCGATCTGCAACACAAGGAGAATATAGGTCATCTACGGCAAAACCTTCGAGTTTAACAATCAACATGTAAAACTAGGGATGTCCTGATCAGCACTGGTGCGTTTTTGAAACGATCGGATCGGTATCTGGCTTCAGCCGAGGACTATCTTTTGTACTCATTTATAAACCGAAACCACTGTCGTATCAAAACGTCTTCTTCCTCTTCTGTTTGAAGGTGGTCGGCTAGCATCAAAGCTGCCAAAAGTTCATTACAGAGTTTATGACGTAGAGAACACAGGGTTTATACCGTCTGTTGGAGCTACCCTCGTCTCGCCACATAAGCTTTGATAACCCTATTTATTAATATTTAACTTAAACCAGTCGGCTGGTGCTCCAGGAGAAGTATTATAAAAGCCTTTATGAACGTCCAGGTGAGTGCATTTTGTTTTATTTAAGATCGGGAGACGATTCGGCTGATGTTGAATATTAAAAGATGAAAAAAAACACATCAGGACATCCCTACAATAAACCAGAACTTGTATCAGGCCATGATGGATACCTGGGTGGTGCATCAGGGCCCGTTTGCGATAAGCTTTTTTGATCTCGTCCTCTGTGGCGTTCTTGCCGACCCCCAGCACCTTGTAGTAATCTTTCCTTTTGCTCTTCTTCAGCTCCATCTGTGCTGTCTTCAACAGATGCTTGTGATCTAGAGGAGCAGAGAACCAGAGCTGAGCACGTGCGCCGTGAAAGCCTCATAATCTACGGTTAAGAAAGCTCAATGAGAGAGAACCAGGACGAGAGCTTACCTGAGGTTTTTTCGGTCTGATAAACTTTTTCATAGTCCCGCACAGCCTCTTCATACTGCTCTGTGTCCATGTAACTACGGGTCACACAAAGTCACTCAAACAGTGCACAATGCTAAACAACAAAACACAAAGAAGCATTAAGAATCCACTGGAAATGACTGGTGCATAGCATACCACTGAGCTCTTCTTAAGTAGGCCTTGATGTAAGTGTCATCTAGTTTGATTGCACTGGTACAGTCCTCAATGGCTTGATTAAGTTTCTTCAGCTGTTGATAAGAAGTCAGTGACATATATTATTAAAGTATCTGAGACAGACTTGTTTTGTGAGACTTCTACTTCCTGGGTTCGTTTCCAGACTCTGAGATGTGAGGATACTGCGGCCGGTCTATGTATAATAAAGCAGGTAACTGGAGTTGATCGGTTTTTACCTTTGCTCCTGCCGTGGCTCTGTTGCAGTAGAGTTTAGCGTTGGTCTTGATGTTGTTGGGGTCTATCGCCAGCGCCTCGGTATACAGCTGGTAGGCCGCTTCGTAGCTGCAGCTCTTAAAAGCCAGGTTACCCTCCTCCTTCTTGGCTTTCAGGGCTTTGGCATTCTGGTTTAGGAGGAGAACAGATGCTCATGTTTCCCTTAGAACGTTTACTCAATCATACAGTGAAACTGAAGCCGTGTAATCTAGTTAAACACGTCTTGAATCCTGGATTTACTGCGTCAACGAGGCTTGACGCGTGTACAGACACTTAATGGTCCATTTGTTATAGCTTTCTTAAAAGCAATCACAAAACACAGCGTGAATATTAGAAGTCGAACAAACATGCCAATTGCATTTTCAATCTAATTTGAACGGGAACATTTAAAGCACCGATTACACCAAGGCTTAGTTTCAGTCTTCTGTTCTTGCAAGAACCCCGTTACCACTTTCTCTGATATCATGTCTTCGTACTGAAGCACAAGCAAGTTGTTTTTATTTTTACTCTTTCTAAGGCCGTCCATAGGGGCTGACGCTCTGCAGTTCCTGGTGTTGTTGTATTCTGCTTGACTTAACACCGTCATTATTTAGCGTCTCACCACAAATGACCCCTGTCCGACCAAGTCATGTCCTGTCCTTCAATAAAATTCAAGTGAAGTAACACATTTTTGCAATAAACTGGCACTTTAAAGTCTCTCAGACATGTTTCATTCATAAAATAGTGGTCCTCTGACTGCAGGAAAGACCAGAGTAAGATTATCAACTTGCTGCCACCACACCTGGTGAAACTTATAGTGAGTAAGTTCTGGTGTTTATTCACACAATCGGGCAAACTGGAAATGTTTCCACTGTATATTTTCAATCTAGTCTTGTTTGTGTCTTGTTATTATTATTATCAAGAGGAACTCCCCTCCTGTCAACTCAGAACTAATTATTAAAACACTTTAAAGTATTTGACATTGAAGAGACTTTGCACAGGGGTGCACTCTAAATTGGTGGTAATCCTACCCTGCAGGCTAGCCGGGCCTTTTCATGGTCAGGTGCCATGCGCAGAGCCTGGACGAAGAACTGCACAGCTTTATCGATGCAGTCCTCGTAGTAAAGACAAAGGCCTCGAACGTAGAGGGCGTCTGCATTTGTGGAATCCATTCGCAGGATGTCACTGTGAAGGAAAGATCTGCTTTAAAGAACCTGTAAATCAAAGGATGACACTATAAAACGAATGCTCGACTGCTCCCACCTCGCTACAGACTGGGCTTCTGGATAGCGTCCCAGCAGAGCAAGGCACTCTGCCTTGAGGATTTTGAAGCGGTGGCAGGCGGAGGCTAGAGTTAAGGCCCGGTCCATGCAGTACACCACCTGGATCATGACGAGAAGCAAACACAACAGTGACTACACCAGCACCACTCTGTCAGTTCATTGAGACATAACAGAACTACTTTAGAGATATTACTATAAATAGAAACAATATTGTCCTTCCAGTCAAACAAGTTGTTCAAAGGGTAAGACTCCACATACAGAAGGGCTCTGTATTTACAGTAGAAGCTACACAGGAAGCTACAACTGAGCAGATGCCAGAAAAATGTGACAAACTGGTTGTCCAGCATATCTGCGCTTGCGTAATAATTTTTTCCATGCAGTGTAATCTATTAAGAGATGTTAATTACAAACCATAGGTGTGGTTATGACTGTTGGTCAAAAGGAACACAAATTTCCTAACTGTAGAGATAAGACAAAGCAGGAAAGCAACTGCGATGGGTTTGATGAAATAGAAACTGGGTGTACCTTTCTGAAATCCCGCTTTTCAAAGCCAAAATCTGCCATTTTCTCGAACTCCAGCAGTGTGGTGGCATTCTTGTTCTAAAATAAAACAGTATTCGGTTATAAGCTCAATCTCTAAAAAAAAAGGAAAATAGGCAAGTTTATGGCTCCGGTCACGCAAATGCATCTGTGCAAAGGATGTGAAAAGGTTCCCACCTCATTCTGAGCCTCTCTGTTGCTGGGCTCCAGCTCCAGAACCTTCTGAAAGCAGCGACTGGCCGCCATGGCATTTCCTAAAGACAGGTGGCACTTGCCTTCACGTAGATGCCCCTGTGGGACAGAAGAACAGTTTCCCCCTTAGGACTGTGTTGTGCTTTAGTAACGCTCAAAGCCAGGAGTGAAGCTCACGCTCCGGTGTGGCAGTCCATTCGCACTGACCTTCATGAAACAGTCGTCCAGACGCACGGCCTGCTGGGAGTCCGCTAGGGCCTCTCGGAACCGACAGAGCATCATGAGGGTGGCTGCCCTGTTGCCATAATAACTGGCGTTTTTGGGGCACGCCTCTTCAGATAGAAACAAATAAACATCCACGTCAGATTAATCTACAATCATGTATCAACAGACCAACATCTGGGCCTGCCCGCAGTAAAGCTACATTTGCAATAAAAAAAATGACAGCTCCATCTACACCCATGCCACTGACAAACTGTAAAAGTGTTCCCGTATTTGTTTTATGATTTAAATGAGCGTTATTAAGCTGTGCGTAATACTACCACGTGTAACTTGTTTGCCGGATGAGGTGTAACGCTAGTAGATCACCGACATTTCCCAACAGGAGAGTATGAGGAAAGACTGGGTGGATGTCCGTGGGCCTGTTCACACCTCACATTAAACTGAGTCATAAGCGACCCAATCACAAGTGGACACCTCTAAGTACATAACTGAGCCCACTCATTGTGTACACGTTGGCTCAGACGACACCCTGGGGCGGTGCGCGCCATATCTGACCGAATTCTTTTAGCAGTGTGTAATGAGCTAAGCCGTCCCGGGGCACATAGATGCACCACCCACTCAACTGATGTTTACCGTGTGTGTTGGAGTCCACATTTATTTGCGCACCAGTGACATCATATTGACACGCTGTGTCCTGTCCCCTTAAATCACATAATCTTTCTAAAACAGCTTTAAA